>WWET01000499.1:135112-156406 GCA_011038615.1 Limnodynastes dumerilii
GAGACTTTAAGGGGTGTCTCCTAGGTAAGTTGGCTCTCAATTTATAAACATATATATGGGACCCAATACTGGGACTCTCATTGTTAGAGTTAGTACCACCATATACAGAAAGGCCTAGGCTGGTGGCTTATCTCCTATTTGTACAAATATGCGTAACAAACATTTCTGTGTTTTATTTTACAGATAGAACAGTATAGTTTGTTACTGGTTTATGGCAGTGTGCTGGGGCAATTTCTCCCTTTGTTTCTGTGCCTAGCAGGTTAACCCCCTGCCTTTCATGCACCTGTTTAACATTTACTTAATAAATTGATTGAGCAGCTTCCATTCTGGTTTTAACAGTGTGATAGTAACACTGGTCAGTATCTGTGTGCAGTAAGCAATTCAAAGTTATATCCCTGCATGCAAAGAATACAATTAACTTGACTCCCCCTGAAATTAACATGGTTGACCCGATTCAGACTTAAGAATTTTTGTGTTTTTATGTGCGTATTTTTACGAATGTATATACTGCGCATGCGTAGTAACTTTTATACGCTGGACTTGGGAATGCAAATTACGTGATTCAACAGTACATAACTAAAGACTCTAGGTTTGCTGTAACTTACACCGAAAGGGGCGTGCCATGAATAATTAACACGGCAGATATGAAGATTGGGTGGAGGGAGGCCTTTAAATGACCAAAAGGAGGTGTGGTTATGCAGACACGTTCGTAAATAGACGCCCTACGCACACACATGCCAACCTACAGTTAATGGCGCTCTATGGCACTCGTAGGGGTCTTAAGAACCTGAAAACCGGGGGAGCGTCGAGGGAGTTGCCTTGCTGTTAGTTGCCTATATTTTAGAACCTAACACGTTCTTAAGTGTGAATCAGGTCCTTAATTTCAAGCTCCTTCTTAAGTCTGGATTGAACCCAATGTTCCCTCTTTTGCTCTTAAAGCGTTCCCATCCAGACCTCCACATTTCCTCTATTTTCCATGTGCTTGAGTCAGAAAACATTGGCTGACTGGAAGTCTGTCCCTTAGACTGGAAATGGTCAGCATGCAATGTCTGTATAGGGTGGCTGAACGTTTGTGGATCTCTCTGTATCTGTTGCACGTCGCAGTGAAATCCAGTCTCGGGATAAGACTTGCAGATATCACTAACAGAAAGTCATTACTCCTTTACTCTAACCTAAAAGAGAATAGTGATGGCTTTTATAGTCCTAGATAATGTCACGAAAGCAAGAAGAATGCTCTTTATAATACAAGATTTGTCTAAAATGTTCATCAATGCTTGTTTCCCAGTACATATTGTAACAGAACTACTGGATTTAGTAGGCAGGAGCTGTGTAAAATCCCCAGAGTTCTGTTATGCAGCCCTGTTCCAGGTTTTTGGGCTAGTCCATATGGGAACTGGTTGATTAGGAGGATACCTGTGTGTGCTGCATATAGGGATTGTAAGGGATTCAACAGGTCTCTCAGCTGGAGCCAGTGAGGCAAGTGGCCTCTGGAGAGATCACACCAGCCAGACAGCCAGGGAGGCTGTGAGCAGTACATAAGGTGAACTGTGTATTTTGTGTATTTGTGAGCTGGACACAAGGGGCCGAATCAAGAACTACGTCCGTCTTCCATAGACGGACGTAATTCAATAAACAGTAGCAAACTATGCGCAATAGCTACTGTTTATTGAATTACTTCCGTCTATGGAAGACGGACGTAGTTCTGGATCTACCCCAAGGTCCACTCACCATAGAGCGGGATTTCTCTGTTGTATTAGTTAGTTGCCAGACAGGCCTAGGATTTATTTTTATGAGTTTGTTTTATGTGCTGCTGAATTAGTGTGTCAATAAACCACACATCCTGATTTGCACTATATCAGCCATGATGTCTCATGATTTCGGCTGTTAAAGAAGTGACTGTGCCTGTGGATTGCCTAGAAAATGGAAACCTAAACCCCTGATCTTGCGACAACATATTATTTTAACTATATTTATTTTATACAAGTTTTATTCTTACAACCTTTCATGAAACACAGAATGTTTCTATTTGATAATATCTAAGAGCTAAATATTTAGGAAGCACAGGACTGCAATATTCATATATACTTTCTTGCATTGTAACCCCTCCCATACCACGGCTTATCTTTTTTTAAATTTTTTTTATATAGACTTTAAATGATTCCACTCAAACTGATTGACTTCCAACTGCAGCGCACATAGATTCCAGAGTTCATGGAGGTCTGGTTTTCCACACAGACAGAAGGAATGCCTGCCATTGACTAAAACAGAGTGTCCATTTATGACCTTATTTTAGCCCCAAACTCGGCAGGTTCATCGCTCTTAAGTCTGAAGTGCTTGGAATGTGTTCCGATGCATAAATGCATAGCACGGAAAAGAGGTCCCAAATCAACTGAAAAGACAAGCATTTGATTCAAATTTTGGTCTGTATCTGCCCCATAGTTAAACATTTCCATAACACTTTAAAATCACTTTCCAATGTGGGGCATTAAGACTTCAGTCACCTATTTTTAATCCCACCTAAATCTGTCTTCTTCTACCATCAATTGCATTGAGTATTTTCCATTAACTTCCTCTATTTTTATTAGTTGATTGAGAATATGATAAATAGGAACCAGAGCACAGTCAAAGAATTTATTCTTCTTGGACTTTCAGATGATCCAATTATGCAACTTCTTTTCTTCCATGTGTTTTTCATAGCTTACATGTCCACTCTGGCTTGGAATGGCCTCTTGATAGTGGCAGTGAAAGTGGACAGACGTCTTCACACCTCTATGTATATATTTCTTAGTAATCTCTCCTTCATGGACATCTGCCTCACATCAGTTATTGTCCCCAAGGTGTTGGTAAACATTGCTACATCTTCCAAGAGCATTTCCTTTTCTGGTTGTATTACGCAAGTTTATTTCTACCTTTTAATGGGTGAGACGGAGTGCGCCCTTCTGGCTTTCATGGCCTATGACCGATTTGTCGCCATCTGTAACCCATTGCGTTACAATGTGATTATGAGCGTTGCCTCCTGTATTAGAATGATCAGTGTTTCTTGGATGACTGGATCTGTTATATCCTCATTTGATGTATTCTACACATATATGTATTCTACACATATCAGTTAACATACTGTGGACCCGTTGTAATCAACCACTACTTCTGTGAAGGCACATCATTACCACAACTATCCTGCAGTGATATATCAAGTAACAACATACTAATATTGATTGGAAGCACTATATTGCTTATCATTCCCATAACTCTCATTCTCTATTCTTACATTAACATTTTGTTAGTGATAGTGAAAATCCCCTCAGGAAAATACAAAGCCTTCTCCACGTGTGCCTCCCACGTTATTGTTGTGATCATTTTTTATGGAACAGGTTTATTCATGTACATGAAACCCAGGTATACAGCTACAGAAGTTACTGATAAAATGGTCTCAGTTTTCTATACAATTGTTACCCCAATGTTAAACCCTTTAATCTACAGCCTGAGGAATAAAGATGTTCGGAGAGCTCTTGGTCAAATAAAAAGGTCCACTACTATCATGAATTAAAGATTTAGAACCTTCTATAGGTTATTTCCCCTTGCAATGACTACTTGCATTTGAAGAGATGTTACAGGTTAAAGAAGGGAACTAATGTAATCAATCTACAATAAGCACGCATTTCTGAAATTACTCCAATCCAGACTCTAATATCAGTGTAAGTATACACAGAAGGGACCGAATTCAGAGCTCCGAATGTCACCTAACTTTCATAGGCGAAATGTACGATACAGATCTCCAGGCATACGGAACTAAGATTCCCTCTGCCCGCCTAAACTTTATTGTCAAGCATGACTACCAAAACTCCTTGTGTATGGAAAATGCACATGATCTAAATCTGGCACAATCTGTACAGTTTACAATTAATTTTTGTATTAGCCACAGGTTATATCTAAGTAAAGGACTTTTGATATCAAACGATACTCCACAGTCTTCATTGTGTCATTTAACTTTCTAAACATTTAACTAAAAAAGCAATGTATGCATTGTGCTGCAAGTACAATGACAAAAATAATTTTAATCATTATTTTATTTATTAATCCTGATTCTACAATGTGCTTTTTTGTTATGTGTCAATTTGCATTTGTGCCTGGACTGCTTGTAAACCTTATTTATATGAGGAATTCCTTAAAGTTGACCTCTGACCTCCGTGTTTTGGGTCTAATTCTGAGTTGGCTCTAAGGGCCATATTCAGACCACCGAACGTATTGCATATACGTCCAGTGTTTACCGAAATTGTATACTGTGCATGCGTAGTCATTTTTTTACGTAATCTACTAATCTTTTTGGGACATAGAGTGCGTATATGTGTTCTTTAAGACCGCATATATGCAATCTATGTACCAAAAAGATACATATATTACATTAAAAAATAACTACGCATGCACAGTATACAATTTCGGTAAAGATCGGACGTATATGCAATACGTCCGGTGGTCTGAATACGGCCCTAAATCTTCATCTGTATTTTGGTTTTGTCAAACCAAAAATTGTTATGTATTTTTACTCCTATAGCATTATTACATTAATAATTCATTCATTGTAAGTCATATCCAGCCAAATGGGACCACCTCACAGTTATTATTATTATTATTATTATTATTATTATTATTAATTATCACAGTTCACAATATTGTTTTCACCTGTATTGGTCAAAGGCTGCACTGGCTAAAGAGACAGAGCAACAGCACAAATACCGGGCAGTGTAAAACAATAGAAAAGGGCTGGCCAAGCTGTGGCTTTTCAAGTGTTGTGAAACTGCATCTCCCTGCTTGCTTTGACTGTATAGGCATATCTGATACCTGACAAAGCATACTGGGAGTTGTAGTTTCCCAACACCTGGAGAGCCACAGGTTGACCAGGCCTGGAATAAAATATGTCTTTGAAATATAGGGCCTGATCCAAAACTACGAATGAGCACTGTTTGTATTTTCGCACAGCATAAATACTATGCACTCCACTGGACAATCCCCTTGGTCGGCCATAGTTTCACTGCCTTACGCCTGCGGAACCCTACCTTAACTTTTACAAGCATACCTACAGCAGGACGTAACTACACAGTGGTTTTAACAACGAAACCCAGTCCATACTGTATGATTTAAATGACTCCCCCCTGCCTACATTGCGTAACTGGAGCATATTTACAGGTATCGTGCTATAGGCATGTCCATTTGTCCAATGTTACGGGCAACATCTTTTCAATTACGACCGCCATGAGTAACAAAAGGAGACATCTGCTGGGTGAATGCAAAGTATGTACTTTAAGCAGAAGTTGCACTTATGGCAGGCGTAAATACACCCGCAGGCGTAGTTCTGGATCCAGCCCATAGTGTCACAGCAGGGACAGGCAGGGCAACAGTTTTATAAACTATATAACCTTATATTTTTTAATTGTTTCAAAAAGAAAACAACTAACAGAAAATGTTTAATTAGTGGAAGCAAGGAAAAGGTGCCCTATGCAGATCCCACTACCACCAATGGACCTATCAGTCCAAGCCACACACTGGTGAGTACTTTTATAATTATTAATGTTTATTTATATGGCACCATGCGGTGTCCGCAGCACCGTACAAAGGCCATAGGAAAGCCAACAGTTAAATATACAACCCATTTAACAGACAGGGTACAAATTCATATAAATAAGGAATACAGATATGCACACAACTTGGTGTCCCTGAAAGGCCAGTCCCTATACCACAGGCCATCTATTCAACTGTTTAAGTAATAATCTTTTCTTCCTTTAACCAAGGGCGGTTTATACATCACCATCTCTATTAATCATTTCGTACAAGTTCCTACTGTTATTCTTCATATCGTTGTTGTTCAGCAAGGTGGAAAAAGCTCATACTGAAAAGTGGAGCAAGATGGAATTGTCTTTGAACCCTCCCATCCACCCTTACATTGGACATGCAGTTTAACAAACCAAGCACTTCAGCAACAGGGACTTATACTCAGAGATGCTGTCATCAAATGCGGGGCCTGGGACGTTAGACATGCTTTGACAGTGGGCCGGTGCGCAGAGAAGAACTTCCCTGCTCATTGGCCGACTGCTGAATAGCTCTGAGCAGCAAGTATCGGTGGACCTACCGTCGATACCTGCTGCTGCAGAGTTAGGTAAGTATCGTCGGGCACCCATCATGGCCGGGCCTGGGATAATAGTTACGGCTGTTCCCCCCGATGGCAGCCCTGCTGATACTTCTGTGGCTGAAGTGCTTGGTTTGTTCGGGCCCTCCTGGCAGACCGATTCTATCAGGAAATGGCTGCCTAATAGAGATAGCGAATCAATTCATAGATAAACATCTGAGGCACTTTGTACAGGAACTCACCTCCTTCCTAAGGGACACAATGGATGTCCTCAATAAAATCCAAGACATGGTCTTACCAGTCAATGCTGTATTAGCGACCTGTGATATAGAGTTGCTCTTTACAAACATACCAACGGAATCAATGCTGTAAAGTATTTTTTATAAACAACAAAACAGACTGATTTTAATCTGTTTCTTTTGGATCTACTTGAATTCATGTTGAAGACAAATTATTTTGTCTTTGAGGAAAGATTTTATTTACAAATTCGTGGCACAAAGATGGGGATGGTTTGTGCTCCCACCTATGCTAATTTATATCTGGGCTGGTGGGAGCGCAAGTATGTCTTTACCGAGGCAAATGACGACTACACACAGTATGTCGCCATTTGGTTGAGGTATATAGATGACGTCCTTATCCTGTGGGCAGGGGATATACCTTTACTCCATCAATTCATTAATATTCTGAATCAAATTGTTTGAACTTGAAGTTGACTCTTGAATTTGATTTACACAGCATTCATTTCTTGGACATTACCATTACCAAAGATCATTTGGGACAACTTCATTCGAAAGCTTACCACAAAAAAACAGCAACCAACAGCCTTTTACATTAAAAAAGAATGCATTCAAAAGCTACACTCACAGAGGTGCCTCGAGGAGAATATTTAAGACTACGGAGAAATTGCTCCGACCTATTGGAATTTGAGTTACAAGCAACAGATCTGCGTAAGCGATTACTAAACAGAGGATACAAAAACAAGGAACTTTCAAAAGCTTACAATATAGCTAAAACAAGGGAGAGAAACTCTTTATTAATTCCCAAATTAAAAGATCCAAATGAAGTTCCATCCCTACAATTTGTAGGAACTTATTGTACAGAGGCAGATTTAATCACTCAAACACTAAACAAACATCTAAACATTCTCCAGAGTGATACAGATCTCAAACAATTTGTGGGACACAAGATCTCCATGAGTTGGAGAAGAGCTAAAAACCTTAAAGATATTTTAACACATAGTCACTTAGAACCCCTGAGAACTATGAGTTTTCAATGCACTAAACCAACAGGCTTCCGCAAATGCAGGCAATGTAAGGCATGCCCATACACCATTAGTCAGGATACTATCACTGATCGTTTTCAAAAGAAACATAATATTGGAAAGAATTTAAACTGCAACTCTATTGGGGTTGTCTATTGCCTGATTTGCCCCTGCGGCCTTAGGTATGTAGGGAAGACGAAGCCCAAATTCAAACAGCGCCTTCTCAAACATGTAGGCACAATTTGAAATGCCCACAATGATAAGCAAAAATTAAGAACTCTTACTCCTGCTTTCTGAATCTAATTTTGAGTACGGTAACACAGTCCGTAGCACCAGCGTAGTAATGCTGGAGGGGGCGTCCCGCAGCTACTTCTGCTATCAGAAACCAAAAAGCACGAGGATCATTTTAGTGGGGTAAGCCATTTCCTTCATAGGCCAGGATTTACTAAGCAACGATATGTAAAGAGTAGTGTGTTTTTGGAAATTTTCCGGCAACTATAAAAGGGAAATCGCCAGAAATTTGCCCAAAATGCTGCCTCTTTTAAATTGCCGTTTTTACAATAACCATGGCGATTTAGAAAAGGCAGAATATACAAATCGCTGTTTTTACTATATATCAATTTGTAAAAATGCTGCAAAGGCGCCAACAACTCGGGTGAATAAAAACAGGTGAGTGTGAGTGTCAATTTTGTTCAAATCGACATCCACTTAGAAATAAAAAACACTTTAAAACTGTATAAACATTTTTAAAAACTTTATTTATTATGAAAAATATACACACAGAATGGAAGTTGCTAAATCAATTTATAGGTAAATGCAAACTGGTGCAGGAAAGGCCAGGGGGTAATCTGCTAGCAACAGAAATAAAGGAAAAGAAATGCCCCAGTAACACTGCCATTAACCAGTAACAGATCATATCATTCCATCTGTAACATACACACAGGATAGAGAATGTCCAGCAACACTGCCATTACCAGTAACAGACTATACCATTCTATCTAAAAAACCAAAGATAATGATAGGGAACAGTGCTGAGATATAAAAATGTTATATAAAATGTCCAATATTGTCCAGATAACTCTTTTAGACCGCATATACACAATCTACGTATCGAAACGATACGCAGATTACGTACAATAGCTACTACACATGTGCAGTAGCTGCTGTTTATTGAACTACGTCCGTCTATGGAAGACGGACGTAGTTCTGGATCAGGCCCTATGACTAAAGTCAGAACTTTAGTACTAAGGAAATGTATTACTGTAGAACAGTCCTGAGGATTATAAGGCACACCAAAAATAGAATACTGATAAGCCTAACACAATATATTGGACAATGTACACACGGTACTACCTCCAAACACAAAATATAAATGTATAGTGTGCACCTACTATTTTATTTTATTAGTCTAGTATATTTAAAACTTGTGAAAAGAAAGGAGAGCCCTAATAAAGGCTGTTGACAAAAGATAAAAGAGCATGTCACCAATGACATTAGCCACAGAAGTGCAGCAAAATTATGAGGGAGTGCTTTATATAGCCTCCAAAACACACGAGAACCATTCTCCTAAACTCTCCAATCAGAAAAGGGCTGACAAATCACAAGAGAGTTCCTTATATAGCCTCCATAACATGCAAGAACCATTCTCCTAAACTCTCCAATCAGAAAAGGACTGACAAATCACAAGTGAGTTCCTTATATAACCTCCATAACATGCAAGAACCATTCTCCTAAACTCTCCAATCAGAAAAGGACTGACAAATCACAAGGGAGTTCCTTATAATATCCATAACATGCAAGAACCATTCTCCTAAACTCTCCAATCAGAAAAGGGCTGACAAATCACAAGAGAGTCTTGTGTTTTGTTTTATTGCTTTGCAAACCACTAGTAAATGTTTCACTGTTCCATCAGTGAGTCTTCAGGGGGTTGGTGCATAAATCCAATTTATTCTGTATTTTGGGAATTGAAGATTAGAGTTGTAAAGGGAATGAAAGTAAGCATATAAATTCCCTAGAAAAACACTATTACAACCCATAGACAATCTCTGAAAGGAGATTGTCTATGTAGAACACCACCTATGTCTGATACACACATTTTATGATGCTTTGGAAATTCTCTTTTATTATGTCAGATTTACCAGGACAACAGAAGGCATTGTTTTCTATGATAAAAACCAAAGTAATCTCTCAGTAAAAAAGCTGGCTATGTTATATATGGATTTGATATAGCCGTGGACTTTTATTTATCATTATTTCCTAGGCACTAGACATCAAGGTATTGTTCACATAATCTTTTTAATCTGTTTAGTTGATAAAAGTGACAACAGGAAGATATGGAACACATTCTGACTGAGAAGGACATCCAAATGTGTTCTCTCCACTTTCACAGCTGAAACTAGGAACTTATTTTTACAATTATAAGACAGAGGATTGTCAGCCATCATTAGCCATTGGGCCAGGTCCAGACTTAAGTAAGTGCTTGAAATGTGTTACTCCTGGGCTAAACCATGTTGATTGCAGGGGGAGTCAAGGTAATTGTATTCTTTGCATGCAGAGATATATGTTTGAATTGCTTACTGCACACAGACACTGACCAGCTTTACCATCACACTGTTATTTACAGTTGGGATAGGAAACATCACTTCTCACCTCTAATACTGTTTGCAACAGATGAAATATGAATCCTCCTTCAATCAACATGGTTTAGCCTAGGAGTAACTCATTTCAGGCACTTACTTAAGTCTGGATCCAGCCCATTGGGCCTGTGCCAGACCTACGATCATGAAACGCTTGTGTGCGTAGCATATATACGCCAGCGTATCTCCGATGCACTCCCCTAGGCACTCCCCCTGTTCGTACTTACTTTTGCCGTCTTACGCTTAGCAAACCCTATCTCAACTTTTCAGAGTGTAACTGTGGCCATCCTAAATCTCCTTGCATTATTACGATGCTTAGCATGCCCATACTGTATAATTTAAGTGGCTCACCCCGCCCTCGGTGCGTATTTACGGATTTCGTATGGCAGGCACACCCCCCTCGAGCATAGTAATGAAGCTGGTACACTCAAGGCCCATACGCTCAGACTTTTATAGTGTAACATCCGCCCGAGCATGCGCAGTAAGTACAAATGTCCATTGTGAGGATCCTACTGACTGGTACTTTGATTTCCTGTGATCCCTGTCAGCTCCTTCTCCAGTAATGTCAAGACCAAGGAAATTGCAGATGTATCCAGTTACATCCAGACATAATAATATACACATAGGTTTCACAACAACGATTCTAATAATTTTTAATAATGTTTTTGAACTTTTTCAAAGTTTTTCTTAGTATATTAAAACATTAATACAATAGCAATAATAGTTACAAAATGTATTTTTTTTTTTAAATTGCAGTCTTCTCAAGGGAATTTCTACACAGAATCAATTGCACAGATTAAGTTGAAAAGTCACAGAATTGTCAGTATTTTGGTTAATTGGATAATATATCAGTCACAAAATAGGTAATGAAGATATCAAAAAAACCTGAGTGAGATTTCTGTTAAATATATTTTATGCTTTATATACTAAGCTCTATAATGTTTACAAGTACAGCGAGTAATAATTGTTGATCTGCCAGTCTGTTTTCTGATAACCTTTTTATATATCTGCTGTTCTCAGAACAAATATTAGAGTAACAGTTGAGCCGGATTCACAACTCTGTAATGATGCGACATCCGTCCTTAATTTACTGATAGTTGCTACTACGCATGCGTAGTAACTATTGTACGCAATCTACGCATTGTTTCTTTACGTAGATTGCGTATGTGCGGCTGTTTGTATGGTCTGCACATGCACACGGCAGATGTTAAGCATCGTAACTCTGATCCGTCGTAACAAATCCGTAACAACGCACTAAGGGGCGTGTCAACCCTACGCTAGTCATAAATACGCACTGGAGGCGGAGGAAGGCATTTACATTGTACAGTATGGGCTGGGTTATGCAGTTACGAATGTCAGGACATTACGTACGAGAACTGTTACGCATGGAAAAGTTGGTAGTCATAAATCAGAAAAATTACGTGCTCCCGAGGAGAGTGCCCTGGGGAGTGAATAATACTTATGATCGCGTAAATACGCTATGAGATTGTACTTAAAGTGCACTTAGGACTGTATCTGGCCCATGGTCTGAAAGTTATAATGCAGCTCATTAGTAAATCATTAAAACTTTGTTTATTTATCTTTTAGCAGGTGCTGGATTCCTGCAGAGATCAGACAATGGAGCTGTCATCACCCATTCAATTCTCAGAATGAGACATATACTCTTTCTGTGGGACACGAAATAGGTGAGGTCATCTTCATTGTCTGATCTCAGTATGAAGTAGTTAGCTGAAAATTGGGAAGTAAACAAAGATTTAATGATTTCTGAAGCCCTTTTCAACTTTCCCCAGCAGGTGGACCCAACATACATGGCAGAGATTTCCCTGATTTTGGGATTAACTGAGCACAACTGTATTTTGCATTGCTTAATGATATTTTGGTTTCCTTGTCATTGGAACAGATATATTTCGTTATGGAGCAAATGATATCATATTGTTGATATAGAAGACTTTTTTAATATAGGGAATATTTCTAAAATACATCTATCTGATGCAGGACCAGATCTAAAAGTTTGTTTCTCCCTTTCTCCCAAAGTGTGTTTGGATCCAATCACAGCAGGTTTTTCATTATGCACATCCTCGTACATGTATGCCAACCAATCATAACACATTGGGTTCCATCCAGACTAAAGAGAAATGACACTTTTTACACCTTCTGATAGAGAAGTTGGGAACAATGGGCTGTATCCCAACTGAGGTAAGGGCTTGAAATTAGTTACTCCTGGGCTAAACCAGGTTGATTGCAGGAGGAGTCAAGTTAATTGTATTCTTTGCAGGCAGGGATATATCTTTGCTTACAGCTTACTGCACACAAATACTGACCAGCTTTACTATCACACTGTTATTTAGACTTGGGATAGGAAACATCCCTTCTCAACTCTAATACTGTTTGCAACAGATGAAATATGACTCCCCTGCAATCAACATGGTTTAGCTTTTCTCTCTTAACATCAAGCTCCTTTTTAAGTCTGGATCCAGCCCTATGTCTATAAATTACATACGCTATATGCAATCTTATATTAAATCATGGAATTACTAACATAATATGATCCCATCCAGAAAATATTGGCTGACTGGAAGTCTGTCCCTTAGAGTGGAAATGGTCAGCATGCAATGTCTCTATAGGGTGGCTGAATCTGTGGATCTCTCCATATCTGTTGCACATCACAGTAAATCCAGTCTCTGGATATAACCTGCAGATATAATTTTGAATAGCAGAAAGTCATTACTGCTTTACTCTAATCTAAAAGAGAAGTTTAATGGCCTTTATAGTCCTAGATAATGTCACGAAAGCAAGAAGAATCCTCTTTATAAAACAATATTTGTCTACAATATTCAGATATAATGTTTTGCATTGTAGCCACTCCCAGGCTTAACTTTTTTATTTTTTTTTATATAGACTTTAAATGCTTCCACTCAAACTGATTGACTTCCAACTGCAGCGCACATAGATTCCAGAGTGGATGGAGGTCTGGTTTCCCACACAGACAGAAGGAACTCCTGCCATTGACTAAATAAGAGTGTCCATTTATGACCTTATTTTAGTCCCAAACTCGGCAGGTTCATCGCTCTTAAGTCTGAAGTACTTGAAATATGTTCCGTTGCATAAATGCATAGCACGGAAAAGAGGTCCCAAATGAACTGAAATGACAAACATTTGATTCAATTTCTGGTCTGTATCTGCCCCATAGTTATAAATGTCCATAATACTTTAAAATCACTTTCCAACGTGGGGAATTAAGACCACAGCCACCTATTTTTAATCCCACCTAGATGTGTCTACTTCTACAATCAATCGCTTTGCGAATTTTCATAAATTTCTTCTATTTCTATTAGTTGATTGAGAATATGAGAAATAGGAACCAGACCACAGTCAAAGAATTTATTCTTCTTGGACTGTCAGATGATCCAATTATGCAACTTCTCTTCTTCCATGTGTTTTTCATAGCTTACATGTCTACTCTGGCTTGGAATGGCCTCTTGATTGTAGCTGTCAAAGTTGACCGACGTCTTCATACCTCTATGTATCTATTCCTTAGTAATCTCTCCTTCATGGACATCTGCCTCACATCAGTTATTGTGCCCAAGATGTTGGTGAACATTGCTACATCTTCCAAGAGCATTTCCTTTTCTGGCTGTATTGCTCAAGTTTATTTCTACCTTTTAATGGGTGAGACAGAGTGTGCCCTTCTGGCTTTCATGGCCTATGACCGATTTGTTGCCATCTGTAACCCATTGCGTTACAATGTGATTATGGATATGGTTTCCAGTATCAGGATGATCAGTGTATCTTGGATGACTGCATCTGTTCTATCCTCAGTTGATGTATTCTACACATATCAGTTAAAATACTGTGGACCCGTTGTAATCAACCACTACTTCTGTGAAGGTACATCATTACCACAACTATCCTGCAGTGATATATCAAGTAACAACATACTAATATTGGTTGGAAGCACTATATTGGTTATCATTCCCATAACTCTCATTCTCTTTTCTTACATCAACATTGTGTTAGTGATAGTGAAAATCCCCTTAGGAAAATACAAAGCCTTTTCCACGTGTGTCTCCCACCTCATTGTTGTGATCATTTTTTATGGAACAATTATGTTCATGTATATGAAACCCAGGTATTCAGCTACAGAAGTTACTGACAAAATGGTCTCAGTTTTCTATACAATTGTTACCCCAATGTTAAACCCTTTAATCTACAGCCTGAGAAATAAAGATGTTCGAAGAGCTCTTGGTCAAATAAAAAGGTCCACCACTATCATGAGTTAAAGATTTAGAACCTTCTATAGCAGTGGTTCCCAAACTTTCTAACTGTGAGGCACCCTTAGGGTTTCCATATTTTTTCAAGGCACCCGAGACAAAATAATTACCAAGCAGTCCCATTTTTAAAGTATTTGAGTCAAAATAGCGTAATAACTATTTAAGTAAAGACAGAAATACTTATTAAAATAAACATCAAGCTGTTTTAGCATTTTTAAGCAATCAAAGCTTTCTAAATATAAACGGATCTTACTGCACATTTTAATGAAAATGTGATTTCCCGTCTGCAAGGTTACCTCATTCAGATAGGTCCCTACCTACACTTAAAAATAAACTTCTCTAACATGATACTTACCTCCCTCTCTAGCATTTGCCTATAAATTATTATAAATTATAAATTATTGCTGTCAGGACAAAGCCACCTTTTAAAACAACACAATCTATGTACCATAATAACAAATATAAGACTTACCGTCCCTCTCTCAGTGATAGGCTGCAAAGAAATGATTGGAGTACTCTTTCTGTTATTTCACCTAAAACACAGGGATAAGCTTTTTTGGAACATAGGGGTAGGCTGTTCTGGAACACGGGATAGGCTTTTGTAGAACAGGTTTTCCAAAAACCAAAATAAAATATATCCCCTCTATTCACTTCATTATCTCAACCTCCCCATTCCCTTTATCATCACTCCCTCCCCATTCATCATCTCCCCGTTCTCTTTATCATCTGTCTATCCCCTTCATCATCCCCCCTCCTCTTCATAATCTCCCCCTCCCCTTTTATCATCTCCCCATTCTCTTTATCATTTCTCCATCCCCTTCATTATTTTCCCCTCCTCTTCATCAGTTCCCCCTCCTCTTCCTCTTCATTCATTACCCTCCCCTCCCCATTCATTACCATACCATTATCATTATCTCCCCCTATATCAGTTCTCTATCTCCATCATCTCTCCTTCCCCTCATTAGCTCCACATCATCTTCACATCATACCTCTGCCCATGATCTCCTCCTGTGTTGTCCCCCTTCCCCATCATCTCCTCCTGTGGTGTCCCCCTTTCCCATAATCTCCTTCTGTGTTGTCCCCCTACCCATCATTTCCTCCTGTCTTGTCCTCCTCCCCATCAACTCCTCCTGTGTTGTCTCCCTACTCATCATCTCCCCAATGTTGCCCCATCACCTTTATTATATTTTTATACACTGATATTATATTCTTAAGTGCAGGGAGCACACCTGCACTCTGCTCTCCTCGGCTCCTCTATTTATGCGTGTGACATCATGACGTCACACGCATAAAGCTGGAAAATCTGCGGCAGACTGTCAGAGATTTAACAGCTGCCAGACTCCTGTCGGCGCCTGGAGCTCACGATTCACCTGCACTGAAGTCCCTACTACCCAGGCCGGGATACCAGAATGTTGGAAGAAACATTCCACTGCACCCTGGAAAGAGCGTTGCGGCACCCCAGGGAGCCACAGCGCATAGTTTGGGAATTACTGTTCTAAAGGTTATATGCATTGCAATGACCACTTGCATTTGCAGAGATGTTACAGGTTAAACAAGGGAACTAATGTAATCAATCTCATAGCAGGTGTGCATTTCTAAAATTAGTCCAATTCAGACTCTAATATCAGTGTAAGTAAGCACAGAAGGGGCCAAATTCAGAACTCTAAATGTCACCCAACTTTCACAGGCCAAATGTACGATATGGATCTCCAGGCATACGAAACTAAGATACCTTCTGACCACCTAAACTCTACTGTTCCGCATGGACTACCAGAACCAAAAGGTCTAAATCTGGCCTAATGTGTACAGTTTACAATACATTTTTGTACTAGCCACAGGTCATATCAAGTACAGGGCTTTTGCTATCAAATGACACTCCACAGCCTTCATTGTGTCATTGTGTCATTTAACTTTCTAAGCATTTAGCTAAAGACTAAAACTAAAAAAGCAATGTATGCTGTATGCTGCAAGTACAATGCAAAAAATAATAATCATCTTATTTCATTTATTATTCCTAGGCTGTATTCACAGATCCGTTTTCACGTGGAGTTGCGTGCGTATTTTTAGGTGCGTTTTAACTGCGCATGCATAGTAACTTTATTTACATAAGTTATGTAGAATATACGCATGTATGTGCTTTAAGCACGGACATGTAAATCGCATTTGGTGACATACGTATGGATGGGCGGGGTTGAAATTGTTACGGTACACCGGAATTACCTGGGTAGAGAACCGGTGTGACTGTGAGGTTGAAGAAGTAAGAAAGGTGTTACGGTACACTGGAATTACCTGGGTCAAGAACCGGTGTGGCCGTGAAATAGAAAAGAGTTGATTACGAAGTCGACTACCAGGGCACGGGAACTTTGCTACCAGGTGGTTTTCACCAGAGCTCCTGGTGGTGGGGATGGAATTGGCTGCGCCCCAGTAACAGGTCGTGCCCTGTTGAATCAGACCCATGGAAGAATCAACGGAAACCAGAGGTGAATACCCGTTAGAGAAAGATGGGAAAGAAAAGTAAGCGTGTCATTTAACTTTCTAAGCATTTAACTAAAGACTGAAACTAAAAAAGCATGTATGCTTTATGCTGCAAGTACAATGCAAAAAATAATAATCATCTTATTTCATTTATTATTCCTGGGACGTATTCACAGATCCGTTTGTACGTGGAGTTGCGTGCGTATTTTTAGGTGCGTTTTAACTGCGCATGTGTAGTAACTTTATTTACATAAGTTATGTAGAATATACGCACGTATGTGCACGGACATGTAAATCGCATTTGGTGACATACATATGGATGGGTGGGGTTGAAATTGTTACCGTACACCGGAATTCCCTGGGTAGAGAATCGGTGTGACTGTGAGGTTGAAGAAGTAAGAAAGGTGTTACGGCACACTGGAATTACCTGGGTCAAGAACCGGTGTGGCCGTGAAATAGAAAAGAGTTGGTTAATAAGTCGACTACCAGGGCACGGGAACTTTACTACCAGGTGGTTTTCACCAGAGCCCCTGGTGGTGGGGATGGAATTGGCTGCGCCCCAGTAACAGGTCGTGCCCTGTTGAATCAGACCCTTGGAAGAATGAATGGAAACCAGAGGTGAATACCCGTTAGAGAAAGATGGGAAAGAAAAGTAAGTGGGATGCAGAGCAGGCCGGAAGAGACCGGCCTGAAACAAACTACATGAAACACTGAACCAGGCACGGCGGATAAAAGGTAAGTCACGGGACCGGATAAGACAAACCAGGGCTTGCACACACACACTCATACAGAGGGGCCTCCGAAGAGGAAACATAAATTGACACTCCAGGGAAGGAAAGGTAAGAAGGGTAGGTAAGCACAATAAGGAGGGAGAACCAAGGCAAGGTAACGGAAGGAAACTGAGGCAGGTATTGAACAAGGTAAGTGGTCAAACAGTGGTCAATTCACTAGGCAAAAGCACTAGGCACAAAATAAGTAGCAGGTCACAGAACTGGCAAGGCAGAGCTATAACCGGCACCAGATGATGATGTAACAGTGTTTAAATAGAGACTGCTAGACTCTGATAGGCTAGACAGTCTCTGGCCCTTTAATTGGATCTCTGTCTGTTAGAACGTGGAAGGACATTAATCATAGGTGGGAGGTGGAGCGTGCGCCCGCACGGAGACACGGCGGCGCACGTGGTTTTGGTTACATGCCGTTCGTGGCATGAACAGGAGGAGGGCTGTGAATGGGCTGGCCTGGAGATCCCTGCGCCGGACCGCCGGCGGGTGAGTAATGGCCGTGGCCCGGCGGCATTATTACCAAAGGTAATGGCGGCAGTCCGGCGGCCTTTAACAATAAGACACCTTATTTATATATTTTTGCACTCGACAGGTACTGTAATAAATAGCACACTTTGCATTCACACACAAAATAAAATATCCTCATTCTAACCAATATATAATTGTTATGGTTGCAGCAGACCAGACCACAGACTCTAACTAGGAGATTGGACTTCACTAGAGCCCCTTATGGTAGTTGATAGGCTGGGCTGCTGGCATCAAGCAGGTCACAGCCCATGATTACCACTTCTATCTAACTCTAACACTCCAACACCCAGAGATAAGGGTGAGAGTTATCAACCCTGAACACAGGGTAGACATAAAGGGAAATCCCCCTGGTGAAGGTTTGATAACACTGGGTAAGCAAGATGTTGAGAGCCTGGATATAAACAACACTAAACAGAGACAAGGAAACTCACTCTCAGACTCAGAGCACAATCACACTGGGAGTGGGAGAGTCTCAGTGGGAGATTACACAAGGAGAGACTAGGGAAAGGTAGAGGCTATGCTCTGGTGTTAGCATAGTCTGTCTTCCTGCATCTCTCGAGTGCTGATCGACCCTGGACTTACAGAGGAGTTTCAGGAAAAAAGGATGTGCCTCTCTTCCTGCAGCTCATCCACTCTCCCTGCAGCTCCTTAGCTTGCTGGGAAGTGACAGGAGAAAGACTGACATTTCAAGTCAGCATAACACAACTCTCATTGTGTTACTAGCCAAAGTGCCATAAGTAGCCTCATTATATATATGAACCCCCTGACGAAGTCACCACGTGACGAAACGCGTAGGGACGGAGTTTCGTGCACTCCCCTTGTTACTGTGTGTTTGCTGAGACGGGTATCCCTCTAGTCAGGCTCCAGGACGCTGGTAACGACGTGAGACGTGAGCCGATGATCTCGATCATATGTTATTACATGCTTTTTATCCATTGCTATTCGGTACGAGTCTGTCTGCAATTGTTTTGTGCCAAATAAAAGTAACGTATTGCACCACGAGGCGCCCCCTATTCTCCTTATTTGCATATATATATATCTTTTTTTTTTTTATTTTGTGGACCCTACCAAATCCAGACATCAGTGTTTTGTTTTGTTTTTATGTTATTATAAAATGATTGGAACTAAGTGGCTGCAGACACACGTTCCATTTTTTTTTCCATCTACTTTTATTTGTATATTTTATCTGTATATTTATATTTGTGTTCTTAGGCAATGTCATTATATGAATAAATATTATTTTAAATAGAATTTAAATAGCGCTCCTCATAACTTGTACATTTCTTGTTTGACGATACTGGGATCACACAGACCCCTAAGGAGTGAGCAACTGACTTAATTATTTTTACATTTTAAGTGTTTTTTTCTACTATTTTCCATTTTTTCTTTCAAAGCGCTTGCACATATATCCTTTAACAAGGATAACTTTCTCTTTTTAGCTTTACTATCACTCTGTTATTTAGACTTGGGATAGGAAACGCCAACTCTCAACTGTAATACTGTTTGCAACAGATGAAATATGACTCCCCTGCAATCAACATGGTTTAGCCCAGGAGTAACTAATTGCAAGCACTTACGTAAGTCTGGATCCAGCCCATAGTGTCACAGCAAGAACAGACAGGGCAACAGTTTAATGTTCGTGTTTTGGTTTTGTATTGGTTTTGCCAAATCCGCCCTTGTGTATTTTGGTTTTGGTTCTAATTTTTTTTTTATCGTAAAAACAGCTAAAATGGAAGAATTTGGGGGTGTTTTTATTCCTATGGTATTATTAACCTCAATAACATTAATTTTCACTCATTTTCAGTCTATTGTGACCTTACAGCTCACAATATTGTGACACTCGGTCACACACTGAGGTTGGGCAGAGCACAATCACATTATAGCAATTCCCCTATACAGTACACAGCCCCTTAGTATCCCCCATCATATGTCTCCAGCACCCCAATATCACCCATCATGTCTCCAGACCCCCTAGAATCCCCCATCATATGTCTCCACATCCCCAGAATCCCCCATCATATGTCTCGAGACCCCCAATAACCCCATCACATGTCTCCAGCCCCTTTGTATCCCCCCATCATATGTCTCTAGCCCCCAGTATTACCCATCATGTCTCCAGACACCCAGAATCCCCCATTATATGTCTTTAGCCCCTTAGTATCCCCCATCATATGTCTCCAGACCCCCAGTATCACCCATCATGTCTTCAGACCCCCTTTCCCCTGGAGTCCCTCATCATATGTCTCCAGACCATCAGTAACCCCATCACATCTCCAACTCCTTATTATGCCCCATCATATGTCTCCAGACCCCCAGTATTACCCATCATGTTTCCAGACCCCCAGAATCCCCCCATCATATGTCTCCAGACTGCCAGTAACCCTATCAAAATGTCTCCAGCCTCTCACCAGTCTTCCCATAATGTCCCTCTAGGCACTCCCCAGCATTTCCATAATGTCTCCAGCTCCTTATTATTCCCATCATGTCTCCAGCCCTTTAGTATTCCTCATCATGTCTCCAGACCACCAGTAACCCCATCACATGTCTTCAGCCCTTTAGTATCCCACATCATATGTCTCCAGCCCCCCCAGTATCACCCATCATGTCTCCAGCCAGACTCCCCAAAAATCCCTATCATATGTCTTCAGACCCCAGAACCCCATCATATTTTTCCACCTCCCAATATCCAGTAACCCCATCACATGTCTCCAGCCCCTTAGTATCCCCATCATATGTCTCCAGCACCCCAATATCACCCATCATGTCTCCAGACCCCCCCAGAATCCCCCCCCCCCTCTCTTCAGACCCCCAGAATCCCACATCATATGTCTCCAGACTATCAGTAACCCCATCACATGTCTCAAGCCCCTTAGTATCCCCATCATGTCTCCAACCCCCCAGTATTACCCATCATGTCTCCAGAACCCCAGAATCCCCATCATATGTCTCCAGACCATCAGTAACCCCATCACATGTCTCCAGCCCTTTAGTATCCCCCATCATATGTCTCCAGCCCTTTAGTATCACCCATCATGTCTCCAGACCCCCAGAATCCCCCATCAAAATGTCTCCATCCTCTCCCCGTTATTCCCATGATGTCCCTCCAGCCTCTACCCAGTATTTCCATAATGTCTCCAACTCCTTATTATTCCCATCATGTCTCCAGCCCCTTAATATCCCCCATCATGTCTCCAACCCCCAGAATCCCCCATAATATGTA
>WWET01000499.1:171951-182094 GCA_011038615.1 Limnodynastes dumerilii
CAGACTATGTTATGTAAACAATACTGTTTTATTAATTAATAAAGTTATGGAGCAACATTTTAAAATTATACATATAATTAAAAATACATTGAATGAGTATCAACATATAGTGACCATATATGTATAAAACAATGTAAATAGGTGCAGATAGTGTTGTATTATAGGAATAATCGCAACTCAGTTGTAGACAGTCCGCAGGGAATCAACCCCAAGGTGGCAAATGGGGGGCCGAACGGGAGGTATTTGAATACCACTGTATATACACTGAGATACTGTAGTATAAATGAGAATGAAGATAGGGTCCTAAAGTCTTTTGTTAGATCAACTGGCTGTATCACTGGTGATGTATATATCAATGAGTCTTGAACAGCCAGATGACAGGGAGATTTGTAACAGTGTAGAGCTAGGTGGCAAACAGAGGCTTATTCCAATAATTCTAGCTCCTATCCCGTACTTGAGGCGCCAGAAAGCAGTCTTATAATTTTTCATATTTATATGAGTTATTAATTTAATTTACTAATTGTGATATCGGTTATCACTCTGCTTTAAAACTTTGATTGATACCCTGTTTGAGATTGGCGCAAGACCTATAAAATTTCTTGGCTTGGTACAATATCTTAAATCCAATAACATACAGAATCCCAAGCAGCATGGATTTACTGGGGGAAGATCATATCAAACAAATCTCATAGAATTTTTTGACTGAGTCAGTAAAGTATTAGATTGAGGCGGGAGCTGTAGATATATCTTATCTAGATTTTAGATTCTAGACACTGTGCCACATTGCAGATTGTTCCTCAGGGATTTGTACATGGACCAATGCTCAGGGGCGTTATAATTTTTTTTTTGCTGGGTGGGAGGGGGGCAAGAATTTAGCCTTCCTCTTGGCACTCCATTCTCCCCTTAGTGTGCCCCTTCTCCCATTTGCAAACTTAACCTGCTGAGGCTTGTTCTTCTCTCCTCCGTGGCATGCTCTCTGCTCACAGAATGATGCTGATTGGGATCACTAAGATGGGAGGGAGCTGCGGAGTAGGGCAGGAGATGCTTACAGGGGATCACACAGATAGTGACTGGCACTGTCTCTATGCAATCCTTTACCGGCACCCTTTGCTCCCCCCATTCCGAATCCTATGCCAGTGCTATTCAATAACTTTATTGGTGATCTTGCATATGGTATTGAGGGAAAAATATGCCTTTTTTCAGATGTAATGAAGATATGTAACAGGGTAGACACACCAGGAGGGGTACACAAAATTTGTACACAAAATGAGTGAAGATGTAGGTAGACTAGAGAAATGGTCAATAGTGTGGTAACTGCAGTTTTGAAAAGGTGTAAATTTCCACCTTATTTCCCCTTATTTTTAAACTTAGGATCCAGCCCTTCAGGGAAGGAAAAAGCTAAACGAAAAAGATAGCAAAGAATATAGAATATAAGTCCCATCAATTTAGTGTTATATCTTTGTATCTTTGTGTCCATTCAGATCCTGGAGGTGAATCTGGATGGCTTATAGTCAAGGCATCATGTAGAACTGTAATTATTTAAGGCAGGGGTTCTCAACCCCATTCTTAAATACGACAAACAGTCCATGTTTTGCAGGTTTCCCTCTTGCGAACTGCACATGGCAGGTTATATGCAATGGATCTTAGTGCATATGGAGTTGATTTCTGCACATGCACAACTCAATACTACAGGACGTGACAACACTGCGTAAATGTGACGATACAAGATGTGGGTGGGGGAAGGCATTTAATTTGTGACAGTATTGACTAGATTAGGCACTTACGCACATCCGAACGCTACATCCGGACAACGAGACGCACAGAGAAGTTAAGGTAGGTCTATAACAGTGGTGGCCAAAACCGGGCCTCAAGCACCACCAACAGTGCATGATTTCCAGGTCTCCTCAGATAGTCAGAACTGAGATAATCACTACCACCTGTAGATGTTTAATAATGTTTCAGTCAGTAATGAACATACCTGTGCCCCAACAAGGAGACCTGGAAAACATGCCCTATTGGTGGTGCTTGAGGCTCAAGTTTGGCCACCCCTGGTCTATAATCACAGTAGTTAGCTAAATTCCGTAAATTAGAGGGGAGTGTTACTAAAGCACAGCGTATCGGCGTCCACTCTCCCCGACACTCCCCCTGTGCAGCCGTATTTTCCCTTGCTTACGCCGACTGAAGGCTACCCTAACTTCAGCCGGCCTAAGCAACGGAAAATACGCTAAGCCCTCCCTCCCTCATTAAACTAAATCCCCCGTCCACCTTCACTAACCTTAACATAGTAACGCTGGGTGACGCCCCTTCCAGCGTCACTACACTGTTCCTATGGACGCCCTATCGCTTTTCAGCCGATCTTACGCTTAGCTAGTACGGCGGGCGTAGTCCTGGATCAGGCCCTCTGTGTGTACAGAAAGCACTCTTAAGTCTGAATACGTTCATAATAACGATCACCTGTGGAGCTTTCAAAATGTAACTGTCAGTTATGAGCACACCTCCAGCAAGGAGACTGGAAAAACATGGACCGTTAGTGGTACTTGAGGATAGGGGTGAGAAACCCTGATTTAAGGCATATTTTAGTATTAAAATGAACACAATTCTCATGTAAAGTTTGATCATAGGTATGTTGTTATAATGGATGCAAAACTTTCATTGTACAACGTGGCTCAGATAAAGCTTTTAATACCATGATCCTTTTGCCACATGTTGGGAAAGATAGATTGCAGCCCATTAGTAAATCATTAAACTTTGTTTATTTACTATTTAGTAGCTTCTGTCTTTCAACAGTGATCAGACAATGGAGCTGTCATCACCCATTCAATTTAAACGATTAGTCATACGCTCTTTCTGTAGGACATTGAATAGGTAACATCAAATCCATTTTTATTTCTACAGGAAGCCGATAGCTGCTAATTGGCAAGTAAACAAAATTTAAATCAGTACTCTCTTCTAATCCTACTGAATCTTTCTGCTGCTTTTGACACTATTGACCAATCTCTTCTCATACAAATGTTACAATACCTAGGTATCCAGAACATGGCTCTTTTCTGGTTCATATCCTACTTATCTAACTGCTCTTTTAGTGTGCACTTTTCTGGATCCACCTACCCTACTCTTCCTCTTTCTGTTTGAATACCACAAGTCTCAGTGTTGGGTTCATTGCTTTTTTCTATCTATATCACTTAACTTGGACAACTAATAAAGTAATTTGGATTTCATTATCATTTGTATGCAGATGATACACAAGCCTACTTATCCACTCCTTTGAGCAGATTTACTAAGCAACAATTTTAAAAAATCATCTTTTTTTGGGTGATTTTAATAGTCTAAAAATTGCTGGATTTAATAAATGTAACTCGCCAGAAAATAGCCCAAAATACTGCCTCTTCTAAATTACTGTTTTTACAACCACATAAGCAATTTAGATAAGGCAGACCAAACAAAGCTGTTAAATATTTGCATAGGCACCAAAAACTGAGGCAACAAACAGAGGTGGGTGTAAGTGTCCATTTTGTACAAAATTAACACCCACTTAGAAAAAAACACCTAAAAACTGAAAAAAATCAGCAAATTTGAAATAAAATATAACAATGTCTTTGTAATTTTTTAAAAAGCAATACCGCAGAAGGCTATTAACCCTTAGAATGCTGCCACACAGAGTACTAGGAGGTACAACATGCCCATGTATTGCAAGGCATGCGGTTCCTTTTAGTACCATAATGCAATTGTTAATTGCATGCTGCCGCATACATAATGTGCTCTTTACATATATCAAAAATATGTGCCCTGTTTCCTGTCACTAAAGTATATGTGCCCTGATTCCTATAACTAAAGTATATGTGCCTCGTTTCCTATAACTAATTATATGTTCCCAATTCCTAACTATATAATATGATTCCTAACTATATAATATGATCCCTGTTTCCTAACTATGAGCTGGATCCAGACTTAATAAGGAGCTTGTTATTAAGAGAGGAAGGTTAGACCTGGGCAAAACTATGTTGATTTCAGGGGGAGTCAAATTAATTGTATTCTTTGTATGCAGGGATATACCTTTGAATTGCTTACTGCACACAGGTACTGACCAGCGTTACTATCACACTGTTATTTAGACTTGGGATAGAAAACATCACCTCTCAACTCTAATACTGCTTGCAACAGATGAAATATGACTCCTCTGCAATCAACATGGTTTAGCCCAGGAGTAACTTTCCTCTCTTATTTTCAAGCTCCTTCTTAAATCTGGATCCAGCCCTATATAATATGTGTCCCACTCTTAATATTTTTTTTCATCATTAAGTTTTTATTATTTTATCAAAAACATGCTTATAGGGTACAGAAAAAAAGGGAAAGGGAACTGTATATATACAGCCATAATAATACTAAAAAATAATATTACAATAACAACATCAACCAGATTTCCATATGGCACTTAGGTAATGAACCATGTAGGTGAAGATAGGGAAAAAAGAAGGAAAATAAGGTTATTGAAGGGGGAAAAGAGAGTACACTAAATTTTACTTGCAAAACCAAGCTATGGATGTAGACTGCCCAGTGGGTTACTGTCTAAGATGAAACCTCTGGGGGGTGTTTATGCAAAAGAAAGGATGTTACGCAATTCACCTCTAACTATTATCAATACTGCTAGGAGGCCAATAGTACCAATTTAAACATCAGCTGGAGGTTCTGCCAAGTGAAACATGGCAAAATCATAACAACCCGCCCTGGGTGCAGATTGCGCATTACTACGATCGAAGACATATTCAGTCCAAGGGAGCCTCTTGACTGTGACTGATGCTGGGTTCATGGAATATGGGGTAGCTCTAGTCTCTATATCATAGCTATACTGAACTTTAGATAAAATCTTGGCCAGTTGGGGTATATCAGATGATTTCCAATTTTGTGCAATCGCAGCTTTGGTGGAGATTAAAACATGTCCCGTCATTTATCTGTGACAACTCTGTACTTCAGAAGGGTAAACGTGCAATAAGACCAGGATCGGGGACGGAATAATATTCAGTTTGAATTCCTGGAGACAGTCCTTGTTCAGTGATATCCCTCTGGCAAATTATTCTTTGTCATCACTGGGCCCCTATTTATACCCTCTGATAAGTCACAGGTTCATCAGAGGATATAAAAAGGGTCCAAGTAATGACAGACAGAAAATTGGGGCAATGGCTGGAGATATATAATCATTGAAAAAAACACCCATTAATAAATTCAGTCCCTGATCTCTCACTGTTTGTGTTAACCCACGTAATTGAATGCCTCTGCCATTTTAATCTTAGATGTCCTTAAACGTAATCTTTTAAAAACAGAACTAATAATATTTCCAACTGCCAATTAAAGTTACCCACCCATTATCTCTTTCTGTTGACAACACTGAAGTAAGCCCTACTCTTTAAGTTTGATGCTTTGGTATCACCCATGGCTTTAAACTGTAATTTTTCCTCACATATAATCTGTTTATAAATTATGTCACATACATCTAAAAAACATTTCCAGAATGCACAAATATCTCACATAAGACACTTTAAAACTCTCATTCACGCACTCATAATCTTCTGCATTAATTATTGCAATGCTCCCCTTATTGGACTCCCACATTATAAAATCCCCCCCCCCATCTATATGTAATGCAGCAACTAGACTAGATTGTCCTTGAAAAATGATTTTGTTGCCTGTATACTGCAGAATCAAATACAAAATCATTTTGCTAACCTACAAAGTTATCAATAAGACTCACTCTCTCAGATCTTTATAGGTTCTACTCCTCTCCTCTGTTCTAAACAAATGCTCTGATTCCTGGTTACAGGTCCCGCTCTCTGAAATAACCTTCCTCACCCATTAAGACTATCCTCTACTCTCCAAACGTTCAAGCGTTCTCTTAAAACTGACAACTTGCACAACCTACTGCTTTATATTTGTCTACCCTATTTACAACTACTTTGTTATCTGGTTTTCCTTTCTGTTACATTATTAAAAGAAACTTGAAAACTTTTCTTTCCATAATAAAAAAAAATAGCCTTAATCCTACTACTAACATTGCTATGTGACTAGATCACACAGAGCACTGAGCACATTTACCTTATAAGCTGGCTGGTCCGTAGCGTGATATGTAGCACTTGCTCTTATATATCAATCCTCAATAACCTATAAAAAAAGAAGCGTACCAGGGATAAGCGCTAATGAGTTCTTAGCAGAATGAGGATAAATGAGAAATATTATGTATATCCTTATTTTGGGGAGATATAAGTACCGATACACCCCAAAAATCTTAAAGTGATAAGTGTAACAACGCTGACCAATTTGTAGTTAAGTTATTTACTTTACTTAAGTATTTACTGCACACTACAATGCATCGCCAAGTATATTTGTGCAATATAGTGATCGTCTAAAATACCATGTTTCAATTTCGGACCCAAACAAATAAAATATCCTCTTATGTCCTATTAAATGCAACACTTGTAGTAAAGGTTGTTGCGGTAGTGTCTCTGAGCAAAAATAAAGTCCGGAGCTATCTCAACAACCGTGTACCATGGGGAATAGTTCAACATACAGTTTTGCAAAGGTACAGTAATAAGGGAAATAAATTTCTATAAATTCTTCCGAGTCAGTATTTGGAGAAGGAAAAGCTTGATGTGTCTTGGCGTCCTCGTGTCTGCATCTCAATGTTCCTGGTTCTTCACACAGTCCCGGTCTTAGTACTGTCAGCTAGGGAATTCCTAGGTATACAGTGGTTCACGTGAAAAGAAGAGAAAGTATACAGCACGTAATAGTGAAATAAACTTATTAAAAGCAAGACGCACACAATAAAAAAAGATAACTGCTCAAATATTTCAATGGACATTTCATGTGGGAAATTCCAAAAGTGCATAGGTAATATCAGCCAATATCCAGTCTTAGTGTGCAGGCTCTATTTAGTCCCAAGACTTGGGCCATTTCCACAACAGAGATTCCTTAGCACGTCAAAACTGAAAATGTGTATGATAAAGGATTCTGATTAAAAACCAATGCGTTTTGACCCTTCCGGTATCTTTCTTAAGGCATACACATAATCAGAATAATCTTTTATTTATAATGAATGGCACCCCTCCTATATGGGTAATCCTTGGTAACTTGAAACAAAGTTGGCCCCCTACATAACACCAGTATGAACTAATATTAGTCTGATATCATTTAAGAAACATAAAACAGGACACTGGGAGTATTAAAAATCAGTATGATCTGTACAAAAATACATGTAGGCCTAAGACATATATCAAAAGGAGGATTTTAAAAGTTGTACAAAAGTTGTAGCATTGAAATAGAGAACAAGAATATAACATTTAAACCTATTAAATATTACTTATATTTCTAGGGGCTATATAAAGATACTTAGGGACTTATAATAAACATTTAAGTTTGAAATCCATATTGTGGCCCTCTGGATGTGAGGTATTAAGTTTATAAATTCATCTCATTGTCCGCTTTGGACAATGAGACGTCTATAGCATCCTTCCTCCAGTTATTAGAACTTACTCAATGCTTACCATTGATGCTAAATTACAATTATGAGATATTTTTAAAAGGGCAAACACTGAATGGTTATCATAACTTTTCTTTATTTCCTTGTTTTAGTAATGTGGGATCAACAGCTGTGTGGTGTGCTTATTTTGTCCTTAAACCTGTTCAGAGTGGCTACCTAAAAAACCTATACCTCTTACCTATACAAATGCCAGATGGACAGGAAACCTCAATGTTGAATTCTTGGCTCCCTGATTGCTTGTGTAGTCCTACAGTACAACAGCCTGGTACATAATGTACAACCAGCAGAATAAGGTGCAGAAGCAAATAGCAAAATTATACCAACAAATAGTCATCAGAAGTGTGTCAAATAAAGCATCCCGGTGGTGACCGTTTTGTTGCAATGTTGCATCGTCATTAGGGGATTGTAAAGGGTAAGTATCGCCCTTTATAGTCCCCTGATGACGGTGCAACATTGCACCTCCATCTGATTCCATCAGGGTAATGCTCGCAATAGGGCGTGACTTGGAATTACCAAATATAGTTTAGGAGTGTCCCCACTCTATGTATTAATTCAGACTTTAAACCCACCGGTAAGGTAAGGTAGGGTTTGGTTATAGGCGTTTCAGCTCTGCAAAAGCAGATCCTGATGTATTCATCACTCAAAGATTCAATTGCAAAGTAATTGGAAATGAGGATCAACTTCTAAATACTCAGTAAAACTCTACAAGTGCCATATTTTAATGAGGGCCATAATTCAGAGTTTGAAGATAAGAGAGGAAAGCTGCACCTGGGCAAAACCATGTTGATTTCAGGGGAGTCAAATTTAATTTGTTGCCAACAGTTTTAGAGTTGAGAGGTGATGTTTCCCAGCCCTAGTCTAAATAGCAGTGTAAAAATGAAGCTGGTCAGTATCTGTGTGCAATAAACAAAAGCAACGTATTTTCCCTGTATGCATAGAATTAAATTTATCTTACTCCCCCTGAAATAAACGGTGAACTAAAATGGTTTTGCCCAGGTGTAACTTTTCTCTCCTTTTCAGTCTCTGAATCAGGGTCGAGGCCTTAACATCTAATGCAACCAACACTACTAGCGCCAAGATTTCCTGACATATTATTAAGACCATTATTACAAAATTTATTATGATCTAGTCTCTATAATGTCTACCTTGATTTAAATTTTATCTAGTGTTTTGTTTTGTTATTTTTTAACCACTAGTGAATGTTCATCAGTGCTCCCTATCTATGAGTCTTCAGGAGCTTGTCTCTGGTGTAGAAGTCCAATTTATTCTATATATTGGGAATGGCTGTAAGAGTAGAGTTGTAAAAGTAATTATAAATAGTATTTTAAAAGGCCTTAGTAAAAGACTGTTAAAACACATAGACAACCTCTGAAAGGAGATTTGTCTATGTGGTAACATCTCCCTATATCTCGTTTAGGTGTTTTTGAATACTTACATTTTTTTTATCATTGAAAACAGAGAATTGCCAAACTAATCTCTTAGTAACAATGGGCCTGATCCAGAACAACGATTCGAAGCGAATTTACGTGTGGCGGAGACGTAAAATCGCTGTTTAGAACGCAGTGCGCATGCGCACCATAGAAATTACACACATTCACGTAGCGTAATTGTGAACGTGTGGGCCATTCACATATGTGTCATGTAAATACTTACGTGTGGGCGTGCCGAATTTACGTTACTCCAAAATACGTCTGAAATACGTGAAGTAGGCGGGGGGTGGTATTTAAAGTGTACAGTATGGGCGTGCTTAGCTGCGTAAATTCGTTCAGCCCATACGTACATGTGCGTATGACAGCGGCGGTTACGTGTGAAAAAGTTAAGGTAGGGTTTGGGAAGCGTATCTTGACAAAATACGTCCGTGCAAGGGGTGTGCCGAGGGGAGTGTAGCGAACTTATGTGCACGAAAATACGCTCCGTGAATAAACGTACGGCACACGTAGTTCTGTATCTACCCCAATACCAGCTACATTATACATGTATTTGTTATAACCGTGGATGTTTATTTTACATTTCATAGCCACCAGACATCAAGGTATTGTTCACATTATTTTATTTTTTTATATTTTTTTGGACAGTAGGAATATATGCTACACAGTCAGACTCAGAATGACATCCAATTATGTTCTCTTCCCAGCTGAAACTAGGAATTTTTAATACTTCAAGACAAAGGGATTTGTTTCAATATCAAAGTTCCAACTCTGATATCTACAAAACGTACCTATTCTGCGATCCCTGTTAGAGCTCCTTCTATAGTAATGTAGAAAAGAGAAAGAACCTGCAGCTGGTGGCGGGGAACAGGTTAGTCCTGTCTTTAAAAATAGGATAGATATCTTAACATGATAAACAAATTTTTGGAGAACAAGTGGAGAAGAGCTCACAAAGCTGTTAAACTTTGAGCCATTAACTCGGATATAAATGAAATGCAAAGTTTTTGAATTATTGTATTAAATTGTTAAAAATAATATGAAAATGAGAGTAAACCAAAGCAATAATAAGTAAAAAAAATAAATAAATATAGAATAAAAAAATAAGAAATAAAATAAATAAGAAATATATAAAATATTACTAAAATATTCAAACTTTTTTTTTTTTTGCATATAATAATGTATTTTATT
>WWET01000499.1:182730-197893 GCA_011038615.1 Limnodynastes dumerilii
GTAGTCTTTGTTAAAAGGAAGCAATGTTGTAATGCATATTCTCCTTATTGCATGATTATAATAGCAGTCTCTTTGTAGGGGAGATAAATAGGGTTGAGGTTGGTACAGTTTCCCTTGTATATTTATTTATTTCTACAGAGCTGTCAACAGCATAGTGATTTACTGTAGATTTTCTCCCCTTGTAATGAAGCAGTATAACAGTAATTGTTTCCACATAAGTTATAATCCTTTTAGTAATGTAACAGTAATCCTTTTGCAGGGAAAAAATGTAACAAAAATCCTTTTGCAGAAAAGGTAACAGTATTTCTTTTGAAAGAAAAAAGTAACAAAAAACCTTTTGCAAGAGAAGAAATAAATCCCACTTGTGCAGGGAGACGCTTCTTACCGCATGGATGTTAAAATGTCCATAGTTTTTACCCGGGTAACCTGGACAAGAGATATGCCGGATGAGAGAGCTGTTTCCGTGGGAGGTTGTAGATTTAAACTGTTTTGTCTCCTTACTGACGCGTTTCAGCCGAAAACCGGCCTTTGTCAAAGAATCGTTTTAATGTTTTAAGTGTGTCAATTGGCCAATATAATAGCTGCTTGATCAACAGCTAGACTTTATGGCCTTATAAGTGCAACAATAATTGAATTCTATTATTATAATTAGTTGCCATTCATTTAAATTTTTCTGTATTTATGAATTGTTATGTTTTTATTCTTTTTCTTATTATATTAAAAAATAACAAGCCCTATAAGTGCTCTGCATCATTTTTATTTAGTTTTTGTTTTACATAAGGGACTTATCCTCGCAGCAAGAGCTGCTATACAGGCTTGATTATATTGATTGTTTAGAGCATACTGCTAGCACCACAAGCGCTCTGGTGTATGTGTTGTCAACATTTAACTTGCAGACAAATGGGACTGCAATGGGCACAGTTTTTGCTCCCAGTTTTACAAATCTCTATCTTGGAAGCTGGGAGCGGAACTGTGTCCTTAAGCACCCTCTGATATCATCGGTAAAGTTATTTAAGAGATTCATCAATGACATCCTGTTGATTTGGGATGGGACGGAGTCAGACTTTGAGGGTTTTGTGAATGACCTAAATACTAATGATTATGGTCTAAGGTTTACCTAAAAATTTGGTGGTCAGAGGATTGAATTACTTTATCTAGAGGGTAGAGACTGCAGAGATGGTAACTCGGTAGTGTCCTATACCTTTTTTAAGGAGGTGGACGCTAATAGTTACCTTGATTTTAAAAGCTGTAACTATGTCAAATGGAAAGAAAACATTCCCTACTCGCAGTTTGTACGCCTAAGGCACAATTGTTCTAATATTGAAAAGTATGATGAATGAAGTATGATGAATAATCCTCGATCTATAAATCTAGGTTCAAAGAGAGGAAATACCACCCTGAGTTAGTGGAAGAAGGTTTTTTTAAGGGCAAGAAACCTCAAGAGAAATTCCTTATTGACTGTTCTTGTAAAACAAGTTGGTTGTTTTCCTTGTTCCACATGCAAAGTGTGTTTGTTATTTATGTTTTAGGTTGTGAGTGTGGCAAACTTTATGTAGGAAAGACAAAACGTCCATTTAAAATCTGCATGTCAGAACATTATAGAAATCTTGTAAACCAGAATATGTCTCACATGGTCTCGCAACATTTTAAAACTTGTCAAGACAGCAAGGTAGACAAACGGTCAGTTCAAGCAATTGAGCATGTTGGAGTTGATGAGAGGGAGGGGCTGTCTAAATAAACTGTCACAAAGGGAGTATTTTTAGATATTTACTCTTGACACTCTAGCTCCCTGGGGCTTGAATGAAAGCTTTGAGCTTCCTCCCTTTTTATAACCCTTTTTATAATAATTTTATACTAATTGTGTTTATCAGCCTGACTGTAATACTGTAGATTTTTATAAAAATGGTGGACTGTTTTTCTTTTAAAAATACCCTTTTATCATTGTTAAAAAATGTAATTATTCTTCTAATAATAATTTAATCAAGTATTTAATCTTTGTATTTTCTATATTTGATGATGTTGTCAATTTAATTTACTTTTATGCTTTATCTTTTTTTCATAGGGATCTGAGGACTTGCTTATCACTTATACCCTTCATCATCACATACCTATTTTTTAAATAATTTGTCTGGTTAGGAGATTCTGTGTATTAGTGCATTTAGACCACACTCCTTTAGTGGAAGTCTTGGCCGGACTCTCAATATACTAAGGGCCTGATTCAATTGAACGCAAAGTGTATTTTTTCCGCGTTTTTCCGTATTTTTGCTAATTTCATTTTTTTTTTTCGCACAAATTTTTTGGTCCCCATTCAATTCCGTTTTTTCCCACATATTTTTTTGGTCTATCGCACATATTTTTTGTCCCTATTTAAATGCATTGCAAGCGTGAATTTTTGCAATTCAATTGCGTTACACACATTAAAATTTGTGTTGTTATTTTAAATTTTTTGTATATGACATGTGAGGGTGAAATTTATGAAAACTTTCAAGTGTACAGCTCCTCTATGCTCCTGTTGATCACCTCCCAGCACAGTGGCAACAGAAATGTGATACTCCACATAAATCTATGCAGCCTGCAACTCAAATAAAGTATACAGCAGATGGAATAGAGAAAATGTTGGTGGTAGGATTTTTATGGTTTTTATTGAAAAGTGAAAAATGACGCTGGCAGAACTTTAAAAAACAACAACAATCAGAAAAAGTTATTTTCTATTATTCTCTTTAACAATAATACATAATTACATAATTACTGAGTTGCTGCAGTCTAATTTTTAACAGTCAAGTGTAGAAGGTCCTAAATAGATTATTACAGACATATGACGGCAGGGCTGCTTATGGGAAGTGATTGTGCTGACATTTGTTATTGCATGGGTAAAGATACAAAAATACGGTAGTCAGTCCCCGGTTAGAAAATGCCAATTTCGAAAATCTCTATTTCGACCACTAAATTACAAATTTTCGCTATTTCGAATGTTCGCTATTTTGAATTTTCTCTATTTCTACCGTTCCCTATTTCGAATTCAATAGGTTACGAAACATGCACATTTCGATTGTATTTCTATTTCGATTGTTGTATTTTCGATTATTCTCTATTGCTATTATTCTCAATTTCGAATAATTCTATTTCATAAAGCTCCCTATTCAGAATATACTTCTATTTCTACATTTCTATTTTCGAATTTTCTCTATATAGCTATTCTTTTCAATTTCTACATTTCATTTCATGTAATGTTGTTATTCATAATTAAATAAATAAATATACTAATAGTTTATTTCATTTAATGTTGTTATTCATAAATAAACAAATACATAAATAAATAAATAAATAAAGTATTAAACAATAAAAATAATGATAATAATATTAATAGTAATAATATTAACAATACTAATAACTAAATAAATAAATAAATAAAGGATACTCAAATAGTATAAATAAATAAACAAACAAATCAAATAAATAAAGTATAATAAAATATTTTAACTAAATAATTAATAAATAAATAAAGTATAATAAAATATTTTAACTAAATAATTAATAAATAAATAAAGTATAATAAAATATTTTAACTAAATAATTAATAAATAAATAAAGTATAATAAAATATTTTAACTAAATAATTAATAAATAAATAAAGTATAATAAAATATTTTAACTAAATAATTAATAAATAAATAAAGTATAATAAAATATTTTAACTAAATAATTAATAAATAAATAAAGTATAATAAAATATTTTAACTAAATAATTAATAAATAAATAAAGTATAATAAAATATTTTAACTAAATAATTAATAAATAAATAAAGTATAATAAAATATTTTAACTAAATAATTAATAAATAAATAAAGTATAATAAAATATTTTAACTAAATAATTAATAAATAAATAAAGTATAATAAAATATTTTAACTAAATAATTAATAAATAAATAAAGTATAATAAAATATTTTAACTAAATAATTAATAAATAAATAAAGTATAATAAAATATTTTAACTAAATAATTAATAAATAAATAAAGTATAATAAAATATTTTAACTAAATAATTAATAAATAAATAAAGTATAATAAAATATTTTAACTAAATAATTAATAAATAAATAAAGTATAATAAAATATTTTAACTAAATAATTAATAAATAAATAAAGTATAATAAAATATTTTAACTAAATAATTAATAAATAAATAAAGTATAATAAAATATTTTAACTAAATAATTAATAAATAAATAAAGTATAATAAAATATTTTAACTAAATAATTAATAAATAAATAAAGTATAATAAAATATTTTAACTAAATAATTAATAAATAAATAAAGTATAATAAAATATTTTAACTAAATAATTAATAAATAAATAAAGTATAATAAAATATTTTAACTAAATAATTAATAAATAAATAAAGTATAATAAAATATTTTAACTAAATAATTAATAAATAAATAAAGTATAATAAAATATTTTAACTAAATAATTAATAAATAAATAAAGTATAATAAAATATTTTAACTAAATAATTAATAAATAAATAAAGTATAATAAAATATTTTAACTAAATAATTAATAAATAAATAAAGTATAATAAAATATTTTAACTAAATAATTAATAAATAAATAAAGTATAATAAAATATTTTAACTAAATAATTAATAAATAAATAAAGTATAATAAAATATTTTAACTAAATAATTAATAAATAAATAAAGTATAATAAAATATTTTAACTAAATAATTAATAAATAAATAAAGTATAATAAAATATTTTAACTAAATAATTAATAAATAAATAAAGTATAATAAAATATTTTAACTAAATAATTAATAAATAAATAAAGTATAATAAAATATTTTAACTAAATAATTAATAAATAAATAAAGTATAATAAAATATTTTAACTAAATAATTAATAAATAAATAAAGTATAATAAAATATTTTAACTAAATAATTAATAAATAAATAAAGTATAATAAAATATTTTAACTAAATAATTAATAAATAAATAAAGTATAATAAAATATTTTAACTAAATAATTAATAAATAAATAAAGTATAATAAAATATTTTAACTAAATAATTAATAAATAAATAAAGTATAATAAAATATTTTAACTAAATAATTAATAAATAAATAAAGTATAATAAAATATTTTAACTAAATAATTAATAAATAAATAAAGTATAATAAAATATTTTAACTAAATAATTAATAAATAAATAAAGTATAATAAAATATTTTAACTAAATAATTAATAAATAAATAAAGTATAATAAAATATTTTAACTAAATAATTAATAAATAAATAAAGTATAATAAAATATTTTAACTAAATAATTAATAAATAAATAAAGTATAATAAAATATTTTAACTAAATAATTAATAAATAAATAAAGTATAATAAAATATTTTAACTAAATAATTAATAAATAAATAAAGTATAATAAAATATTTTAACTAAATAATTAATAAATAAATAAAGTATAATAAAATATTTTAACTAAATAATTAATAAATAAATAAAGTATAATAAAATATTTTAACTAAATAATTAATAAATAAATAAAGTATAATAAAATATTTTAACTAAATAATTAATAAATAAATAAAGTATAATAAAATATTTTAACTAAATAATTAATAAATAAATAAAGTATAATAAAATATTTTAACTAAATAATTAATAAATAAATAAAGTATAATAAAATATTTTAACTAAATAATTAATAAATAAATAAAGTATAATAAAATATTTTAACTAAATAATTAATAAATAAATAAAGTATAATAAAATATTTTAACTAAATAATTAATAAATAAATAAAGTATAATAAAATATTTTAACTAAATAATTAATAAATAAATAAAGTATAATAAAATATTTTAACTAAATAATTAATAAATAAATAAAGTATAATAAAATATTTTAACTAAATAATTAATAAATAAATAAAGTATAATAAAATATTTTAACTAAATAATTAATAAATAAATAAAGTATAATAAAATATTTTAACTAAATAATTAATAAATAAATAAAGTATAATAAAATATTTTAACTAAATAATTAATAAATAAATAAAGTATAATAAAATATTTTAACTAAATAATTAATAAATAAATAAAGTATAATAAAATATTTTAACTAAATAATTAATAAATAAATAAAGTATAATAAAATATTTTAACTAAATAATTAATAAATAAATAAAGTATAATAAAATATTTTAACTAAATAATTAATAAATAAATAAAGTATAATAAAATATTTTAACTAAATAATTAATAAATAAATAAAGTATAATAAAATATTTTAACTAAATAATTAATAAATAAATAAAGTATAATAAAATATTTTAACTAAATAATTAATAAATAAATAAAGTATAATAAAATATTTTAACTAAATAATTAATAAATAAATAAAGTATAATAAAATATTTTAACTAAATAATTAATAAATAAATAAAGTATAATAAAATATTTTAACTAAATAATTAATAAATAAATAAAGTATAATAAAATATTTTAACTAAATAATTAATAAATAAATAAAGTATAATAAAATATTTTAACTAAATAATTAATAAATAAATAAAGTATAATAAAATATTTTAACTAAATAATTAATAAATAAATAAAGTATAATAAAATATTTTAACTAAATAATTAATAAATAAATAAAGTATAATAAAATATTTTAACTAAATAATTAATAAATAAATAAAGTATAATAAAATATTTTAACTAAATAATTAATAAATAAATAAAGTATAATAAAATATTTTAACTAAATAATTAATAAATAAATAAAGTATAATAAAATATTTTAACTAAATAATTAATAAATAAATAAAGTATAATAAAATATTTTAACTAAATAATTAATAAATAAATAAAGTATAATAAAATATTTTAACTAAATAATTAATAAATAAATAAAGTATAATAAAATATTTTAACTAAATAATTAATAAATAAATAAAGTATAATAAAATATTTTAACTAAATAATTAATAAATAAATAAAGTATAATAAAATATTTTAACTAAATAATTAATAAATAAATAAAGTATAATAAAATATTTTAACTAAATAATTAATAAATAAATAAAGTATAATAAAATATTTTAACTAAATAATTAATAAATAAATAAAGTATAATAAAATATTTTAACTAAATAATTAATAAATAAATAAAGTATAATAAAATATTTTAACTAAATAATTAATAAATAAATAAAGTATAATAAAATATTTTAACTAAATAATTAATAAATAAATAAAGTATAATAAAATATTTTAACTAAATAATTAATAAATAAATAAAGTATAATAAAATATTTTAACTAAATAATTAATAAATAAATAAAGTATAATAAAATATTTTAACTAAATAATTAATAAATAAATAAAGTATAATAAAATATTTTAACTAAATAATTAATAAATAAATAAAGTATAATAAAATATTTTAACTAAATAATTAATAAATAAATAAAGTATAATAAAATATTTTAACTAAATAATTAATAAATAAATAAAGTATAATAAAATATTTTAACTAAATAATTAATAAATAAATAAAGTATAATAAAATATTTTAACTAAATAATTAATAAATAAATAAAGTATAATAAAATATTTTAACTAAATAATTAATAAATAAATAAAGTATAATAAAATATTTTAACTAAATAATTAATAAATAAATAAAGTATAATAAAATATTTTAACTAAATAATTAATAAATAAATAAAGTATAATAAAATATTTTAACTAAATAATTAATAAATAAATAAAGTATAATAAAATATTTTAACTAAATAATTAATAAATAAATAAAGTATAATAAAATATTTTAACTAAATAATTAATAAATAAATAAAGTATAATAAAATATTTTAACTAAATAATTAATAAATAAATAAAGTATAATAAAATATTTTAACTAAATAATTAATAAATAAATAAAGTATAATAAAATATTTTAACTAAATAATTAATAAATAAATAAAGTATAATAAAATATTTTAACTAAATAATTAATAAATAAATAAAGTATAATAAAATATTTTAACTAAATAATTAATAAATAAATAAAGTATAATAAAATATTTTAACTAAATAATTAATAAATAAATAAAGTATAATAAAATATTTTAACTAAATAATTAATAAATAAATAAAGTATAATAAAATATTTTAACTAAATAATTAATAAATAAATAAAGTATAATAAAATATTTTAACTAAATAATTAATAAATAAATAAAGTATAATAAAATATTTTAACTAAATAATTAATAAATAAATAAAGTATAATAAAATATTTTAACTAAATAATTAATAAATAAATAAAGTATAATAAAATATTTTAACTAAATAATTAATAAATAAATAAAGTATAATAAAATATTTTAACTAAATAATTAATAAATAAATAAAGTATAATAAAATATTTTAACTAAATAATTAATAAATAAATAAAGTATAATAAAATATTTTAACTAAATAATTAATAAATAAATAAAGTATAATAAAATATTTTAACTAAATAATTAATAAATAAATAAAGTATAATAAAATATTTTAACTAAATAATTAATAAATAAATAAAGTATAATAAAATATTTTAACTAAATAATTAATAAATAAATAAAGTATAATAAAATATTTTAACTAAATAATTAATAAATAAATAAAGTATAATAAAATATTTTAACTAAATAATTAATAAATAAATAAAGTATAATAAAATATTTTAACTAAATAATTAATAAATAAATAAAGTATAATAAAATATTTTAACTAAATAATTAATAAATAAATAAAGTATAATAAAATATTTTAACTAAATAATTAATAAATAAATAAAGTATAATAAAATATTTTAACTAAATAATTAATAAATAAATAAAGTATAATAAAATATTTTAACTAAATAATTAATAAATAAATAAAGTATAATAAAATATTTTAACTAAATAATTAATAAATAAATAAAGTATAATAAAATATTTTAACTAAATAATTAATAAATAAATAAAGTATAATAAAATATTTTAACTAAATAATTAATAAATAAATAAAGTATAATAAAATATTTTAACTAAATAATTAATAAATAAATAAAGTATAATAAAATATTTTAACTAAATAATTAATAAATAAATAAAGTATAATAAAATATTTTAACTAAATAATTAATAAATAAATAAAGTATAATAAAATATTTTAACTAAATAATTAATAAATAAATAAAGTATAATAAAATATTTTAACTAAATAATTAATAAATAAATAAAGTATAATAAAATATTTTAACTAAATAATTAATAAATAAATAAAGTATAATAAAATATTTTAACTAAATAATTAATAAATAAATAAAGTATAATAAAATATTTTAACTAAATACAATTCGAATTTTCGAAATTGGGATTTTCTAACCGGAGACCCACACCCCAAAAATACACATGCGTATTTTATTACGGGTGGGAAGCTCAAACATGAGTGCTAACAATTACGCTCATGGTTCAATTAATGCGCGTTGGTAGCGGGGGGGTCATTTTCTAACTGAATAGCATTTATTTTTTCGTGCGAACAGTGCGTATTTTATACGAGCGTATTTAAAAAAAAAAAATACACACTCAATTGAATTAGGCTTTATGTCTTGTTCAATTAATTAACATACACATGTGGATATATATACGAGAGCCCTTGCTCCTTTAGGATACCTCCTGAAGAATTCTATGACGAAACATGTAGAGGCGGAGCTTTAACTCCTTTCCTGCTACTGCTGACCCACGTGTGTGAGGCTTGCTGTTCACCGAGTCAGCTGTCGTTCGGGATGCTGGATGTCTTTTCACAGTGTGCGCCTGCCAATGTGGTGATAAACGCTTGTTTGAAGTAAATATTTTGGTTCCATATCTCATGGTACGCCTCTATTGCTACCATTGTGTATCTGTTTTTAGTAATACATTTATCTCCATCATGAAGCGCCCCTTTCTGCTTTTTCTCCTCTAATTGACTACTAACTGCATTTATGGTGATTGAGCACACCGAATTGCTACTTTGTTTATATATATATATAAATCCTACGAAATTCAAGGCACTCAAGGAGACCTCCGGTGTTTTGGTGTCTTCACATTCCCTGATGAAAGTTGCTAAACTGTAACTGAAACGTTGGACTTCGTGTGTATGAAGGAATAAACAAGTTGGTGATTTATTTTGCACTAAGAAGTCTCCTTGAGTGCCTTGAATTTCGTAGGATTTGCATTGTTTGTACTTGTGCACCAGGAGCAAGTTTCATGTTTAATGTTGAGTGCCAGGTTACTTTGGAACTATATCCGTTACACGTAGTGGTATGCTGCTCAGCAAAAGCCTTGATGTTTTTAACCATTGTGTAATAAACGTACCACACCATAGAGCGCCCCTGTACTCTTCTCTCTTTAGATATAAAGGAATTTTCACTTCTTCATTGAGGTTCATTAAAAGTATTAATTGTTATTGTTGGAGGTGTTCCCCCACCTAGACCTTCCACGGAGAGGGTCTTACAAGGATCTTTGTTCTGTCAGGATACCTTACTATAAGACAGCCGGCTGGAGAAGTCAGATTGAGACACACGCATAGTTGAGTCTTCCAAATGAGTTCTGGTTTATTAGCTTAACATACAGATTTGTATAATATGCTTGTCACTTACACCAGTTTAAGGAATTTAATTAGCAAAAGAAAACAACAAAATACGCTTAACCGCAAGATCGTCAATAACTGTTATCTTTAAGACCAAGGCCTTTAGGAGATCATTCCTGAGGCTCTATCTTGCAAAGTTTCTCAAAACAAGCTTAGCCATAACACCAAAATGTTTTGTCCACATAACCTTCTATTTCTTCTAAATGCCCAAAATAACTGAATTTCTTGCTGTACTAAATTCAAAGCCCAAAATGGATACAGATATACAAAATGGAGTACTAGTTATTTTACGTATTAACTTCATTTTTACCCTTACAAACCCTCCTTTTTATACTAAAATAACTCCTTTCTGCAATACTACTGGATAACTCAGGCTCCCTCTCAGACCACAATTTGGCAAAAACTGGGTCCCTATGAATACTTTCCCCACTTGGTGGTGCTAATCACCTCGATAAAAGTCCATATATCCTCCCAGGTGGAGGGTAATAACCGTCCTTCACGGTAGGGAACTGGTTTACCCAGAGGCATCTTTTTTACTCTCTATTTGCGGGATAAGGGTGTAGGGTATTCAACTCTGTCTTGTCCATTCCTTCGTGTTGTATTTCTTTTATGGCGTCCTCATGTTTTGCCAAAGGAATTATTTCTGCGTCTGGATCAGCATAGACAGCTTTTGTACAGCTTTTTCTGTGTCACTTTCTCCTTAGTTTCACGTATCCCTTTGTTTAGCCTTTTCCTTATATATGTAAAGCAACAGAAAAATAATTTGGTCAGTACATAAAACAATAATACTAAACCAGCTATTTTTGCAAGCATTATTAATATTGCCATCAACCACCCTGTTATTCCAAGGTCTTTCTGTAGCTTTCTCTTTGTTTCTTATATTTCTTTTTGTACACTCATTCTGGATCAGGAATATAATTATTAAAGGCTGATCCTACAACCTGACATATGCCTCCTTCTGAGGCTGTCAAATAGTCCAGCACTGATTTGTGCTGTTGCAAAACTCTGTTATGGAACTACATCTCCTTTGTTACTATGTCTAATATCTAATATAACTCATCTTTTACATTATCAAACAGTTTTATCAACAGTGGTCATGAGGGAACAATGGGGCTGTGTTCCTATCCTGACCTGGGCTTCATCAGGAGAATGATTAACTCTATTCTGGGGAGACTTAGGTTGGGACAATACCTTTTGATATGTCCCTTTTGTCCACAATAAAAACAACGGCCTCTTCTTAAACAATATTCTGAACACGGATCATTACCAGTGGCTCTTAACTTAAATCTTGCACCCTGTTTTGGATAGTTACGATTATCTTGTGGACCAGGGGCCTTAATGTAAATATCCTTAGAAATTTTTGGTACCTTTTCCTTTTTGTTCAAATCTATAGACTTTAGGACGCTTACTGCATCTCTTTTGTATCTCGTAGCATTGGTCTGATTGGCATATCGTGGTCCATGATATACCGGACCTATGGGTATTAGAACTGACAACACATAGGCTAGTATAAATCCAAAATCACTAAGTCCTCCTAGTACAAAGACTAAACTCCATAAGTCTGTATCAGGCCCAATCCCCAATACCATATATTGTTTCATTCTGAAAATAACTCTCCTTTTTCCCTTGGAATGGAGATCTTGCAATGTGAGGCGTGGATCCAGGTATTCTTCCCTTGGACTGTTACAGCAGTAACATATGATATGGTCCTTTACATCTGGGATCCAGTTTTCTCCTCACTTGTCTTTTTAGATAGACCCAATCTCCAACCTGCAGATGATACAGGTTAGTCAATTGGCTTGTTAATGCTTGCATATAACCTGTAAGATTACCATGAGCCTGCTGCAATTCCTGTGCACAATTACAACCTGTTTTGGTACTGAACCAAACAATATCTCATAAGGAAATCATTTATGATGTTTAAGAGGAGTAGTATGTACTGCAAACAATGCTATGGGTAAACACTCTAGCCATGGTTTCTTAAACTCCTGCATAACTTTCTGGATTTTAAGCTTTAAAGTACCATTTTAACCTTTCCTTTAACTTTTCCACTCTACCACTTGCTTGTGATCTGTACGGTGTGTGAAATGCCTGTATGATGTCTGACATGATGTGTTGCATAACCTCACCTGTGAAATGTGTATCTCTGTCTGATTCAATTACTTCAGGAACTCCATACCTGCAAACAACTTCAGCCATGAGGTTCTTTGCTGTATGCTTTGCTGTGGCTTTGACCACTGGCCATGCTTCAGGCCACCTGCTGAATAAATCTGTACATACCAGTACTCATTCATAGGTTCCACTCTTTGGTAGTTGTATGTAGTCTATTTGCAGTCTCTGAAATGGGTAAAATACCTTTTGGGTAATTCCTTGCGGAGTCTTTATTCTTTGTCATGGGTTGTGTTCTGCACAAATCCAACATTGACTCACAAAGTTTGCTGCTGCTGCATTGAATCCTGGAGCTATTCAGTGCTGGTGCACTTGTACTGTCAATTGATCCTTTCCTTTATGACCTGGTCCGTGAGCCTCCTGTAACATAGGGGGGTACAAAACTCTTGGTAGACATAGTTTATTACCCTTCTTCCACATCGATGAAAAATCGGTGAAAAAAGAAAAATGTAGGTTATTTAGGTATTGGCTGTTCAGACAGATTAGCCTTTCCATGAGTGCTATGCAGTCATGTTCATAGTGTCGATGAGTGACAATCAGATCCCTGAACGCATGGGGTGTCACACTATCCTTGCAACCTGTTGCTTCTTGTCTTTTGCCTGTTTTTGCCTGGATCGTCTCTCCCTCCTTTTGAATCGTCAGATTCACACACATATGGCAGGAGTGTTGCAGGGTTGAGTACTGTGCTTCGCTTTATGGTTACATTAGAAGAACTGACTGAGTGCTACTTCATACCTTGTTAGTCTCGCTGCTGAAAGATGTTTAGTACTTGCCTGATGCAGGATCTCTGTCATGACATGTGGAACTTGTATGGTCAATGGGTGACCCAATACGATGTCTGTGCACTTGTCCTTCAGAACTGCTGCTGCTGCTACTGCACACACACGTAGGGGATCCCATGATGACAGAGTCCAGTCCTGTTGAGTAGTAAGCATTTGATCTGTGCTTACCTCCATGTTCTTGTGTAAGTACTCCTAGAGCTTGTCCTCTGTGTTCCTGACAGAACAGTGTGAAAGGTTTGTCATAATCTGGTCCATGATATGGTTGTCCTCATAGTCCTGAATCTGCATGTGAATGGCTGCTCTTTACTCCTTGGTGAGAGGACACTGCTTGATGGAAATAGGGACTGTACCTGGTTTAAGAATCAGCACTAACTAGCAATAGCCCCGCATCTGTATTCCCTCTTGCCCATAGTTTGGAGAACACCTCTGACTGCAGCCTTATCTTCTTCATCCGATGAATGGTAGTAATCCTCTTCTTTGTTCTATCTCCTGTAAGGATAGGTAAACCTGCACAGCAACTTCAACCTGTTTTTTTCTTGCTCAGGCAATTGGTTAGTATACACAATCTTTGTACATGTATTCTTTATATTTGCTTGCATGAGCATATGTTTGCCAACATCAGATTTACTGGACAAGTAGATGAAACAAGGAACTTAATAGGTACTGGAGTGGGCTTATCTTTTTACTTCTTTTGAGGTTGATGGGCTGTACGGTAAGGCCTGTTCCTGAGTAGTGAGGGTTGAGGGCACATCTTCCTCCTTTAAGATGGTTTGGCTTGCCACCATATTAATGAGACACTGTATAACTTTTCCTGTAGGTAAGGTAATAGGTATAAGATTGTCAGGTTTCTTACCAGCCGTGTCCTGGGAGTATATGGGTGTGCCTTGTCTTCATGCCTGGAATCCACTTCTGTTGTCTTCCTCTAAAGCCAATCCTTGTTCTTCTGGCAATCACGTTTCATGTGTCCTTCATGGTTACAGAAAAAGCATTTACTTGATGTTGGATTTTGCACCTTTGGTTGGGTTCCTTGATTGGCCTTTCCCTCCTTATCCATCCAATTTCCATTGGGTTGCTACTGTATAGGCCATTGCTTGCTTTCCTTTTCATGTTCTCTGTCTTCAATTCCTTCAAGTACTTGCATAATCGCCTCCACGGACAATGTTCTGCATTGGTCGTGAGATGAGTAACTGTTCATGCATTTCTTTCCTTAATCCGTCCAGGACTTTTTTGTCTTTAACAGTCCTTTGCCCATACTGCTTTCCAAATCAATACCTTCATCTGTAAAAGAACTAGTAAACTTATCAAGATAGGTTCCCAATTCCTTGTATATAGTACTGGGCTGGGTATCTTTTATACCAGACACATTTACATCTTGCAATTGTCCCATTATTCTCTTAAGTTTGTTATGCTTTTTACCCATGGGATTACATTTACTTAAGTCCACTTCCCCTGAACATGAGGGTTGTTCTGGGTCCACAAATTGATGACATGAATAACAATAAAACCATCCTTCATC
>WWET01000499.1:215317-226832 GCA_011038615.1 Limnodynastes dumerilii
CAGGACAGTAATCTCATCTTTCAGGTAACCATTCCATACCATGCAATACAATCCAGATATTTCACATTGCCATGTAACAAGCTGCTTTCCTATTATTCACTTTGTCATATACTAACATTCTATAGTTATCCTGCTACTTATACCTACAATATTCTGATACATACTGTATAGCATTCATTTACCAAACTGTTTAGTCGTAAACATGGAGATCTGAATGCCTTAAACCATGTGGGACTTTTGCCTAATTTACATCTGTATATCCCCTTTTGTCTCACCTTGGTGTCTATACACATGGTTCACTTTGAGCTTTTGTATAACCTGATTCCACATGTAGATACCTTTCATCATGGCCTTCTGAACAATCTCCATGTTTCCACTTACACACAATCACACACACACACACATATATATATATATATGCATACACAGAGAGGAACACTTATCACACACATACACACACCACATACATTTTTCTATCTTTCTGCATACGCACACATCACACACACAGACAAAAGGTTTTCTTTCTTGTTGTGAATACACACACAAATTGAGGATTGGGAATTAGGTAATTAGATTTATAATAGGGTAACACATTACTGGGAAGTAAACTAATACCTCACTTCTGAGCATCTTTGTCATTTGATATGTATTGTATAACACCTTGCCTCTCACTATAATGTATTATTATATGTATTGTATGCCTGATGTCATGTTGATCCTATGTAGTAAATGTGTTTTTATCCTTGCTTTGTTTGTTTTCCCTGTACTGAATGAGAGAGTGAATGGATGCTGAGATACACATATAGGGGAGTTTGATGACTGATCTGTGGGGATTTAGCGACTATCATAGAATTGTGGGCTATTGATTGTGGATATCAATAGGTTGTGTGATACTTGGGTTGTTCAGGACCCACAGGTCCTTAGCTGTGATGCTTTATTGCATAATAGCTGGGATTTCCTGCGGTTGATGTGGTATAGGATGAGAGTTTAAAGGTTGAAGGGAATAAATAATGCCTTATTAGAACACCTGAGATGTCACGGGTTCCGTAGATATTCGATGTGACGAAAATAGCGAAATAGGCCGCAAATTATATTATTCCCAATGATTATTGAGATTAGTTATTAATATTTATAGCATTTGTCTTATTATTATGGTTATTAATAAATGGGAAAATGGATAACACCCAATCTCCTATTTCACCTACTATTAACATTGCTATGTGACTGGATCATACAGAGCACTGAGCACATTGGGCTGGATCCAGATTTAAGTAAGTGCTTGAATTTAGTTACTCCTGGGCTAAACTATGTTGATTACAGGGGAGTCATGGTTAATCTGTTGCAAACAGAGAGATGAGAGGTGATGTTTCCTATCCAAAGTTTAAATAACAGTGTGATAGTAAAGCTGGTCAGTATCTGTGTGCAGTAAGCAATTCAAAGATATATCCCTGCATGCAAAGAATACAATTACCTTGACTCCCCCTGCAATCAACATGGTTTAGCCCAGGTGTAACTAATTTCAAGCACTTACTTCAGCCTGGATCCAGCCCATTAACCTTATAAGCTGGCTGGTCCATGACGTGATATATAGCACTTGCTCTTATGTATCAATCCTCAATAACCTATAAGAAAAAGAAGTGTAGCAGGGAAAAGCCCTAATGAGTTCTTAACAGAATGAGGATAAATGAGAAAATATTATTTATATCCCTTTATTTGGGAAGATAGAAGCACTGACACACCCCTAAAATCTTAAGGTGATAACTGTAACAACGCTGACCAATTTACTGCACTCTGCACCCTATCGCCAAGTGTGCTGTAGATTTGTGCAATATAGTACACGTCTAAAATACCATATTTTAATTTACATAGAAAGTGATGGCAGATAAGAGACACATGGCCCATCCAGTTTGCCCATTTGTTTATTTAAAACTAAACTGACTCTAGACCATATTTACTCTCAATATAGTTTAAGATTTAGGATATTCTTATATTTATTCCAAGCATGTTTAAACTGTTCTACTGTGTTAGCCTCAACCACCACAGATGGGAGAATATTCCACTTATCTATCACCCTTTCAGTGAAGTTATTTTTCTGCATGTTTCCTCTGATTCTACTGCCTTCCAGTTTACATTCATGCCCTCGTGTTCTATTAAATATCCTCCTATGAAAACTGCCCCCTCCTCTAGCTGGTCACAAAATTTGATATATTTGAAAGCTGCATATCCCCCCTCTCCCTTCTCTGCTCCAAGCTATACATGTTTAGTTCCTCTAGCCTTTCTTGGTATGATTTGTGACACAGGCCATGGACAATTTTAGTTGCTCTTCTTTGCACAGTCTCTAATGTATTTATGTCTTTTTGGATATATGGTCTCCAGAACTGAAAACAGTATTCAAGGTGAGGTCGTATCAATGATCATTTATAAAGGGGCATCACTACTTCTCTCTTAATAAAATACCCTTATGTCCTTTTAAATGCAACAACTTACAACTTACTTATAGTAAAGGTTGTTGCGGTAGTGTCTCTGAGCAAAAATAAAATCTGAAGCTACCCCAACATTTACCATGTACCATGGGGAATAGTTCAACATACAGTTTTGCAGAGGTAATAAGGGGAAGAAATTTTCTATAAATTGTTCAGAGTCAGTATTTGGCATCCTCGTGTCTGCTTCCCAATGTTCCCAGTTCTTTACACGGTCCCAGTCTCAGTTCTGTCTGCTAAGGAATTCCTATGTATACAGTGGTTCACGTCAAAAGAAGAGAAACTATACAGCGTGTATTAGCGCAATAAATTTATTAAAATCAAGACACACACAATAAAAAAGATAACTACTCACATATTTTGTGCATCCTATAGCCCACTCTGAACAGCACGTAGGATGCTACTTCAGAGTAGTATGCGGATGTGCAAGGCACATCGACTGTCAAAAACCAGTCGGAGCCTTAATTGCTCCGACCGTAGTTTTTTTTTTAACATTTGTAAATAATAAACACTAAGAGTGTCTTCCAGCGCTCAAAAAATGGGGTAGGTGAATAAAAAAGCAGCTACTCTAAATTACAATCACCACTCAGGCTGTTATCCTGGGATGACCAATCCCACAATAAAAAGAATATAGAAAAAATATGGAAGCGCCACCAGGTGGATGTACTTAGAGTTAGTATTTTATTAATACACCAAATATTGAGTATTCATTTAAAATATTAAAAAAAATTAAATTAAATGTATAAAAAATATGTATAAAAAAAATAGACATCAGATAATGACAATTTTGCATAAAACAACCTATATAAAAAATAAATCCCTTCCCCCCACCTGCCCCACCGCAACCTATATAAAAAGAAACCCATTCCCCGCCTGCCCCACCGCAACAGCTGAGTATTTCTATTAATCACTTTCTGATCCCCACCAGAGGGAATTGGAGTTTATTTTACGTGTTGATATCCCAACTGGTATTAAGCAAAAATCAAAAGTGTGTACTCATTCCATCTTAAATATTCTCACTATTGTTCTCCCAGTCGCCCAGTACACCTATTTCAATATTATTTATTATTTTTGTCTCCCCTCCTACATTCTACAAGTTTTAAAATTGGCATTTTTTATTACCGTAAATGACACGCAAAAAAAACCGCATCGCAAGCTTTTTCCCGTCATTGCGGCTAATTGAATCGCCTATATGTATTAATTCTGTACAAATTCAGATATAAAGTTTTAAAATAGATCATTAAAATTTATCAGATAATTGCAGGGTTGCCGATTCTCCCAGAGCACCCTATTCTCCCGGAGCTGTGTTGCACTGCATCAAAATGCCTGCTGCGCATGCGCCGGATAACGCCAACAGCGTGATGATGTGTTGAAACACTGTTCCTGACATGCCTGCCAGAAGAAGCCAACCATTGCGGAGCTAAGAGTGTTGGCAAGAGTCAGAAGAGGAGTCTCAGGCATAATGGTAAGAGTTCTGGGGGAGGGGACTGGTGGTATATGATGCGAGTACTGAAGGGGTCTGGTGACATATGATGGGAGTACTGGGGGGGTTGTTGGTGGCACATGATGAGTACTGGGGGAGGGGGCTGGTGGCATATGATGGGAGTACTGGGGGGGTTGTTGGTGGCACATGATGAGTACTGGGGGAGGGGGCTGGTTGCATATGATGGAAGTACTAGGGGAGGGGCTGGTGGCATATGATGGGAGTGTTGGGGGAGTGGTTGGTGGCACATGATGGCCCTGATCCAGACCTACGCTCAGCCACGTTTTTATGCTTTTCGTAAGCGTAAAATCTGCCTTTTTAACTTACTGCACATGCGCGCAGATGATGTTACGCAAAGTAAATCTGAGTATATGGGCCTTGAGCGTGCCAGCTTCGTAACAACGCTCGAAGGAGCATGTCTGCCACCCAAAATCCGTAATTACACTCTGAGGGTGGGGTGAGGTATTTAAATTGTACAGTATGGGCATGCTAAACGTTGTTACCACACAAGGAACTTACTGACGCCGCGGTTGTGCTCAGAAAAGTTAATTTGGGTTTGGGTGGCATAAGATGGCACAAATAGGGTCACCCGAGGGGAGTGCTTCATTGGTACGTTTGCGTTAATACGCTATGCACAAGAGCGTTTCATGAGCATAGGTCTGGATCAGGCTTGATGAGAATACAAACAGAATGGAAGTTGCTCAATCAATTTATAGATATATGTTAAACAGGTGCGTGAAAGGCAGGGGGTTAACCTTGATGAGAATACTGCAGAGGACGCTGGAGAAACATCATGTCCAAGTAAAAATGGCAGATTTTATGCTTACGAAAAGCGTAAAAACGCGGCTGAGCGTAGGTCTGGATCAGGCCCATCATGTGCCACCAGCCCCTCCCCTAACACTTACATTATATGCCACCAGCCCCTCCCCCAGTACTTCCATTCCTTATGGGTACAGTGCCCCTGGCAAAGTAAGGGCCTGGCCCCCCCCCTAATACCCATCATGTGCCTAAACCCCCCCCCCCAGTACTCCCATCATATGTCGCCAGACCCCCTCAGTACTCGCATCATATAACACCAGCCCCCTCCCCCAGTACTCCCATCATCATGTGTCACCAACAACCCCCCCATTACTCCCATCATATGTCTCCAGACCCCTCAGTACTCGCATCATATACCACCAGCCCCCTGCCCCAGAACTCTTACCGTTATGCCTGAGACTCCTCTTCCAACTTTTACTGACACTCATAGCTCCACAATGGCTGGCTTCTTCTGGCATGCATGTCGGGAACAGTGTTCCGGCGTTTCATCACGCCGGTGGCATTATCCGGTGCATGCGCAGCTGCCATTTTGAGTCTATTTTTTGCCAAAAATGGCTGCAGCCAGGATGCATCCCTTCTCCCACTGGGAGCTACACATCCTTTTTTTTATATGTAAATAGTTTTTTAAATTTGAATTGTTATATGTTTTTGGTTTATTAATACATTTTATAATATTTCCCAGTTTGTTGTTGCTGGTTCTTCTACATAAACATAATAACAACATAACACAAAAAAATATGAGGCATACACCTTAATATAATACAATCTATTTTAACACTATTAGCGTACGAGAAATACAAATTTTAACAACATGCATAGCATATTAAATTTTCTAACAATTAAGTGATAACATACACATGTTGCACTTTGAAAATATACACAATTTAATTCCTAAAAATAGCTTAGCAATATAACATTTCGAAGTTCTTACAATGACACATATATCATCTTAACACTTATTAAAAAATAAAAATAAAAATACGAAAGAATCTAGATTTCTAGTTTTTAGAAAATACAAAAAAATTCAAATGTATCAGTCCTGCGATCCCCCCAGCTGGATACCTCCACTTCCAGGGCACACCTGACACCCCTTAATTCACAATAACCCTTATATATTGGGGAAAATGAGAAGACACAATACAAAAACCAATAGAAGGGAAGTGTTTGCGGGGTTATATTGAATAGTTCTTGTTATGACACAAACTCTGGATGATCCCTTCTTCAGTCCTCAGTACTTAATGTCCTCTTCTTTATTTTTTTTCTTTTCTCCCTCTTCCTATATATAACGTCCGTCTTCCTCTCCCAATCTTCACATAAAAAAAGGGAAGCGACACACCCTTGGGCAATAACGCTTAACCACCGGGCAGAATTTAAGGTAAGTTGTACTCACACTCTTTTTCGTCTTTAGTAAGGCTCTGAGTGGAATCTTTAAATTCTTTCTGTTTGTTCTCCAGGGACTTCCATAGCGGCAGCGCTCTCCTCTCTGTACGGACGGGACAAATCTTTTCTTTCTCCGTTAAGGCTCTAAGTATGGTCTTTATTGTCATATGTATGACAATAAAGACCATACTCAGAGCCTTAACGGACAAAATCCAACGGAGAATTTCTAAAAATGAAAGATACATCACAGAATAAAAATTTAAAAAATATAGGAGAGATACAATAGACTATCGAACTGGAACACAATATTTGAGGTTAAAAAAAAGAAAGAAAGGCTCCAAAATAGATGAGAAAATGGAGGAGGAATGGGAAAATTATGTTAAGGAGATTTTGGATGATATAACAGAGGATCTATTGGGAGGAAATTCACCGGAGGGGCAACAAATTAAAAATAAAAATAATAATAAAAAAAGGAAAATCAATTAATGAGAAGAAAGGTAAAGAGCAAGATAAGACAAAGAAAATAGGGGCTACTAATAAACCTAAGGATACACAAACTAAGGCAGGAGATAACAATCCCCAGTTGGGAGAACAAAAAGAAAAATAAACAACAGTAAAAACATCTCTGATAATAAAATTCGACAAGGGGGAAATCAGCCTAAAGGACCCACTGGGGAAGTTTCTAAAAAAGGTCCTATTTAAGGATCTGTTGTAGAAGGGTCAAATAAAACTTTTAATAGGGAGAAATCCCGTGAATAAATTACTCAAAGGGATAAATCTAAGGGAAGACAGGGAACTAATAAATCCAGCGAGAGAACACCAAAAGAACGTCATGGGGATGGGGGAAGGAGGAGTAAATCTAGGGAATATAGAAAGAGGAGTAAATCAAGGAGGAGAACCCCATATAGAGAATATAGATGGAGAGGTAAATCCTGGGGAAGATCCCCATATAGGGAACAAAGAGGATACCGATCACAAGAAAGATCTCGTAATAGAGGTAGGGAAGATTATATGCGAGGTAGATCCCGCCATTACTCTTCTTTCCCTTTTAAAAATAGGGAAGATGGGTATAGAAGAGGGAGAGAAAGATCGGTTAGGAATATATGGAGAGATAACCGAGGAGATCACGGGAGGGAACTCCATCAACAATACTATTCTTTAAGAGATATGGGCAAATTTGATGTAGAAAGAGATTATCCCGACTATTCCCATTACCAACATTTTTTAGGGTAAGGGTCCCCCATAAACATAGAGGGAAAAGGGGAGGGAATATAAATAATAAGAAAAAGGAAAAGGTAGAAAGGAAGAAGAGACTAAAAAACCTACATAGACAAAAACAAGTAGAGAAAGAAGAAAGCAGGGATTTAGTTAGAATTTTTTATCTCAGTAAACATGTACTGACGGAAAGTGAATTAAAAGTCCTAGGGAAAGGACTTAAATTTGCCCCCAACAAAAAAGCCAACCATTTGATTTACATATAGACCTTCAGAAATTTGTGCGAAAGCTAGCCTTAAAAAAGTTCTTTAAACTAAAAAAAGAAGTAACAAAAATAGGAAATACCAGCTCAGAAGAACAAGAAAATATAACAACGAAACCCTTTAAAAAGAAATCGAAATTCTTCCCACACCACATGAGGGGAAAAAGGATGGACACCTTCCAGGAATTAGTGATGAGGGATTTCAGAAAGAAAGTAAAAAAAGTTCAATTTTAAGTATATTACAAAAGATGAAAAAGAGGTTATTAAATCCCTAAAGGACAACACGAACATTATCATCAAACCTAGTGACAAGGGGGGCAGCATAGTGGCCCTAGATACAGAAAGTTATAGTAATATTTGTCACACCTTACTACAAGATGAGGAAACTTATTTAAAGCTCAGAGGAGATCCCACCGAAATAGTAAGAAAGAAGCTGCAGGCTTTGGTGGATAAATATTATAAAGAAGGAATACTCACCAAAGAAGAAAAAGAATTTCTACTAATTGAAAAACCAAATATGCCCATACTTTATATTCTACCGAAGGTGCATAAAGATGAGAGAAATCCCCCGGGAGGCCCATCGTCTCGGGGGTGAAATCAATAACCTCCAATTTATCACAAATGGTGGATTATTTATTACAACCGTTTATGAAGAAGATACCTGCATATTTGAAAGATACAGGTCATGTGCTTCGAATTTTGGAGAATCTTAAGGTGGAAGAAGATACTTGGATGGTTACGGCAGATGTCAGCGCCTTATATACCATTATCCAACATGATAGAGGTATGGGAGCTATAAAATGGATCTTAGAAAAATCAGAAATGCCAGTAAAAGAAAAAAAATTATTTCTGGACAGTATTGAGTTGATACTTAAAAATAACTTTTTCTGGTTTGAAGACAAGTATTACCAACAAAAAGCTGGCACTGCCCCCCCATACGCAAACGTCTTCATGGCCCATTGAGAGGAAACGTTTGTGTATGGTCATCCAAAAACCAAGGAACATCTATTAGCCTATCACAGGTACATAGATGACCTTATCTTCTTCTGGAAGGGGGATCGAAAGACACTAGATGAGTTTTGTAATTCCCTCAATGACAATGAGTGGGGAGTTTAATTTTCTTATAGTATAAGCCAGAAACATATAGATTTTCTGGACTTGTCCATTGTAAAAGAGGGCGACTCCTTAGAAACGAAGGTTTTTAGAAAAGAAAGCAGCCACCATCCTAGGTGGCTGAACTCAGTCCTCACAAGTCAATTTGTGAGACTAAAACGCAATTGTTCCAGTAAAGAAGAATACCTGATTCAAGAACAAATATTAATGGAACAATTTGTAAGGAAAGGGTATGAGGAGGACAAAATTAATGAGGTCTTTACGAAAATTGGGAAAAAAGAAAGAAAAAACCTCTTAAAGGAGAAAGAAAAGGAGGAGACCAAGAAGGAAAATAATAAAAGAATGAAGGATGAGGCCTTATTTATAACTCAGTTCTGTGAAAACTATAAACATATTGAACAAATAATCCAGAAACACTGGCATCTCCTGCAACAGGACAAAGATCTAGAAGGAATTATCCAGAAAGATCCAAGATTTATATACAGGAGGGCAGGGAATCTAAGGAATCAGGTGGTAAGTGGAGTCCATAATCCACCAAAGAAACCCATGAAAGTGATCAGCAAAGGATTCCACCGATGTGGAAACTGCAAAACTTGTAAAGAAACTAGAAAATTAAATAGAAAAACAACTGAATATAATCTCACAGCCACCGGCAGAAAAGAAGAAATTCAGGACTTCCTTACATGCGATTCAAAAAAGTGTGTGTATCTGGTGGAATGCGAGTGCTCACTCCAGTATATTGGAAGAACTTCTAGGAAACTGAAGGAACGCTGGGGTGAGCACTTGCAGAACATCAGAAAAGGGGAAAGTAAACATCCTCTTTCAAATCATTTTAAGGAAGTCCATAATGGTGATGTGAATGCTATTCGGCACTTTATAGGGATTTATAAGGTGGAAGTAAATTGGAGGAATAAGGACCAAAACACTGCACTTGCAAGGAAGGAAATGGAAACAATTTTCCATTTTGACACTATGTCCCCTACCGGCCTGAATAATATGTTTGAACTGAAGTGGTTCATGGAAGAATAAAACGGACTTCTATAGGGAATCATAAGAAGTGAAAGGGATCTTCAAAAGAAGAAAGAATATAATTTTTATATCCAGTGTTGTCCCTTCTATATAAGAAGGACTAAATAAGTAGAAGAGGTATTTTTAACATTTTTTATATTTTTTAATAATCTACTGTTTAAATCATAACAAGAGGCACCTTTCCCAAGAATTATAATTTAATTTTAATAATCACATATGCACTTTAAATGAATAGAAAGCACATTAATAATACACACAAGTCCTTAATATCTATCCCCGGAACACTACGAACACATTTATGCACTATATATACAAAAAGATTAATTAGTCCTTATGAGAATAGATGCACTTTATAAAGATAAGAATAAATTTGTCACTAGATAATTATAGGATATGCACGTTTGTTGTTTATATTTATTTTACATAAATTATAGGAGAAAGGGGTACATTTGCGTGTAATACTAAATTTCTGTTCATTTTGTAACATTCCATTTCTATTAACATAAAAACTATAATTTATTAATATTCAGGTTGACAATCACAATGCACTTTAAATGATTTAGAAAGCATTTTAATAAATACACATTTTTTTTTATTAATATACACCTATTAATTAACCTTTTTCATGCACTTTATATATAAAAAGATTAGCCAAGAATAGAGTCACAAAGAAGTATTAATTATAGGAGATGCACTTTAGTCCTTTATAATTATGTCACTAAGTTAATTATAGGAGAATGAGGCACAGATTTTTGTAACATTAAAATCCGTTAATTTTTGTAACCTTTAATCTTGGTAGTTCGTAACACTTATTTCCCGTTAATTTATTAAAATTAATTTATTAAAATTATTAAATGATAATTTATCAATATAATAAGATTTTAAAATTAGAAATAATGATCAATCCCTTCAGAACAACATCGATGTATTGTAAATAAAAGATAGATTTATCCCTGTCTCATTTCCACTATCCCTATTATGCTTACTATAGAGATGAAATAATTCCAGATTTTTGGTCAGATTGCTGTTGCATTGCTGTCACGGTTAATACTGATCCTGTGTTTGCCGTGGGAGCAATATCAGATCCTTGCACTGGACACTTGTTAATATTGTTAATATATAACATTGACTAAGGTCATTATAAATAAGGCATAGATGTAATTTATTTACAATTTCCATTTTTTCTTTGCCATATCCCTATCATGTTTTATATTAGATCCTGTTTTAAATATAAAAATGAAATAAGACTATATTTTAATATAAAAATAAAACAGCTATATAAGATAGAAATCTCGGTGGACGAAAAAGGAGGTCTATATGAATTTATAAAAACAAATACCCATTAGAAAGGCTTAAAATGGAAACACCTACTGGAACTCTGATTGGCAGGAGAAATGTAAACAGAAAGTAATTAGAGCGACCGAGAAAAGAAACATCTATTGGAACTCCGATAAACAGAAAGAAATCAATTCAAATCCTCAAAAGATAATGCTAAAACAACACTTCCCTATTCTTTGCGGAAAGCAAAACTGAATCACAGAGACTCGATCTGCACCGAAGGGAGAGCAATCCTATAAGAAATAACTCTAACATCCAACTTAGAAGCACGGAATGATGACGTCAATCGGTAGTTAAAAGGAGAGGGAACCTAGACCGGGAATTATTCCTTGAAAAAGGGCAGTCATTGCCTGAAACGCATTGGAGTAGGAGGTAGTAATTGGTCCCCTGACATAC
>WWET01000499.1:232025-243075 GCA_011038615.1 Limnodynastes dumerilii
ATATATATAGCTATCTAAAGATATTTAGGGACTTATAATAAGTATTTAAGTTTGAAATTCATATTGTGTCACTCTGTATGTGAGTTATTAAGTTTATAAATCCATCTCATTGTCCGCTTTGGACAATGAGATGTCTATATCAGCCTTCCTCCGGTTATTAGAAACTTTCTCAATCATGTTAACCATTGATGCTAAACTACAATTATAAGATGTTTTTAAGTGGGTAGACACTGAATGGTTATCATAATCTTTCTTTTTTTTACTTATTGTAGCAGTGTGGGATCAACAGCTGTGTGGTGGGCTTATATTGTCCTTATACCTCTTTGGAGTGGCTACCTAAAAAACATTTACCTGTTACCTATACAAATGCCAGATTGGCCAATGTAGTTCAGGCTGATGAAGGACTGTGAGCCTCAATGTTGAATTCTTGGCTCCATGAGAGCTTGTGTAGACCATCAGCTCCATATCCTGGTGCCATAATGTACAATCAGCAGAAAAAGGTGCAGAAGTAAATAGCAAAACTTATACCAACATATACCAATATATAAACATAAGTGTGTCACATAAAGCATCCTGGTGGTGACAGTTTCGATGCAATGTTGAATCATCATCAGGAAACTGTAAAGGGTAAGTATCGCCCATCACACTCCCCTGATGATGGTGCAACTTTGCACCTCCATCTGATTCCATCAGAACGATGCTCGCAAAAAGGTGTGACTTGGAATTACCAAATATAGTATAGGAGTGTCCTCACTCTATTTATCTATTCAGACTTTAAACCCATAGCCATTTTGCAGTTGTATAACTTAAGGTAGGGTTTGGCTATAGGAGGTCAACATGTGAGAGGAGAGTGATTAGCAAAAGCATGTCCTGATGTATTTATTACTCGAAGATCCAATCGCAAAGTAATTGGAAACAAGGATCACCTCCTAAATACCTGCTAAAACTCAAGCCACATCTACATGAGGGTCCTGATTCAAAGTTTGAAGATAAGAGAGGAAAGTTACACCTGGGCAAAACCATGTTGATTTCAGGGGAATCAAATTGAATTTGTTGCCAACAGTTTTATAGTTGAAAGGTGATGTTTCCCAGCCCTATTCTAAATAACAGTGTAAAATGAGGTTGGTCAGTATTTGTGTGAAATAAACAAAAGCTAAGTATTTTCCCTGCATGCATAGAATTAAATTTATTTGACTCCCCCAGGCGTAACTTTCCTCTCTTATTTTCAGTTTCTGAATCAGGGCTTTAACATCTAATGCAATCAACGCTACTAACACCAAGATTTCATGATGTATTATGAAGACCATTATTACATATTTTTTTTATAATCTAGTCTCTATAATGTTTACCTTTATTAAAATTTTATCTAGTGTTTTGTTTTGTTATTTTTAAACCACTAGTGAATGTTCATCAGTACTCCCATCTATGAGTCTTTAGGAGCTTGTCTCTTGTGTAGAAGTCCAATTTATTCTGTATATTGGGAATTGCTGTAAGAGTAGAGTTGTAAAGTGAATGATAAATCGTATTTAAAAAGGCCTTAGAAAAAGACTGTTACAACACATAGACAATCTCTGAAAGGAGATTTGTCTATGTGGTAACATCTCCCTATATCTCGTTTAGGTATTCTTGAACACTGATTTTTTATCATTGAAAACAGAGAATTGCCAAACTAATCTCTTAGTAACAATGCCAGCTACATTATACATGTATTTGTTATAACCATGGATGTTTATTTAACATTATTTCATAGCCATCAGACATCAATATACTCTCCACATTAACTTTTTTTTTTTGACAGTAGGAATATATGCTACAGTCAGACTCAGAATGACATCCAATTATGTTCTCTCCTCTTTCCCAGCTGAAACAAGGAGTTTTAATTTTTTTAATAATTGTTTAACAGCTTTTGAGCTTTATTAAAATTTTCTTTCAGTATTCTAAAAGATTAATATAATAACAATATTTGAAAAATAGCACAAAATATGTGTTTGGATTGAAGCCTTGGTTGGTTTCTTAATAACATTTTTTATTTTATTTTTTATTATCCCAAAGGAATTTCTAAACATAATCAATTACAGATGAATGTTAAAAGAACTATCACAGAATTGTCAGTATTTTGGTTAATTGGACAAGACATCAACCACAAAATAGGTAATGAAGATATCAAATTACCTGTGTGAAAGTTCTGTTACATGTATTTTATGCTTTATATACTAAGCTCTATTATGTTTACATGTGCAGTGTGTAATATTTCTAAGTACAGCAGTCTGTGTTATAATAACATTTTGTTACGTTTGCTATTCCCATCACAACATTTAAAATAACAGCATTAGTGAGTTTCAGTTATGTGTAACCTCTTAGAGAAAGCTGGGTAAACACTTCACTTCACCTGATTATCATGCCTTTCACACAATAAACAAGTGTTTGATATATTATTGTATTAATGTGCATGATCATGCTTTATGGCTTCAAAGCACATTGCATTGTTTGATTGACTGATTAATTCTACTGATCAACAATGTAGCAATGTTATACATCATGTTAATTGATGTAACGCAGGACAGTTGTAACACTCTTGTAACTATGTACAAAGGGGCATTCTTAAAATGTAAAAAACAAGGGTGGAACACCAAACAGCGCTATTTAAAACAGATATAAAAGAGATACAAAAAGCTATTTGTGTGTATTGGTGCTGGATATCCTATTAATATAATATGAGCTAATAATACACAGAGGACTAGAATATACTAAGTCTGTATGGAAGGATGAGAAACATAAAATCAAAGTGATATATTATATCAACAATGAATCGGGGGGGAGTGGATACACAAATAAAAAGGTAAATGTAAACAGTAGGCAAATAAAGGTTAATAAACCAAGATATAAATAATCAGTAAAAAGATAGTCCAGAAAAATGATGGCTATATGGGAGACCGGTAAAAGAAAACTAATAAAAAATAGGTTCCATTTTTTTTCCTAATAGAGAGGAAAAACAACAAATAATAAACACAATTTATTTGAAAACAACATAAAACATATTGATATACAATCATTAGTCTTATAGGTAGGCAGATCTCTTAATCACTGCAGCCTTAAAGCTGAGACATTGCGCAAAGAAAGAGTTAATAAAGTCATTGAATGCAGTCATTCCTCTGTGGGACTGAATTCATACCTGCATGATACTTCTTAGCTCAGGGAAATTTTAACCCAATCATTTCCAAGTTAGTGTAACTCAGAGGAAGCAAGGCTTTTTCATAGCTCTGTGAAAGCATGCAATATATATATATATATATATATATATATATATATATTCAGAAAATGGGGAACTTCCCTTAATCAAAACCTAAGTCCCCATGTGCAACATTAAGAGGTTTGGAGGTGGTGTGTATTAAATCCCGGGACACACCAGCGGTCATCATGGTCCACAGTCACGGTAGAGGCAGGAGGTTGAAGAGGGAAACGCCAATCACCGGAACCACACCGCGTTTTGGGCGGGAGCCCTCTTTCAAGTTAGTACTCCAGACTTCTTGCAGCTGGTTTAAATCCCTTCGTCTGAGCTTGTAACAAGTGTCCATCAATTAATTCCAGTTCCACATGAAAGTGGTCTCCCAAAGCCACTCTGAGTGGAGTGGCTTTTTTGCACACAGACACCTCTCTGTATTGAGAGATGACTAGATACTTTTCCTTTTTCTAATGATATTGATTAATTGCCGCGAATAGTACCCCTATAATAATATAAAGTATTATTATTTAGCATAAGAGGGTTTTATTCCATATACCTGTGCAGTTATACTATTTCTCTGTTTATATATACAAACCATAACATTCTGTCTTTAAGATTCTACCTTTAAGACTGCGTGTACGCAATCTATGTAGCAAATGCTACGTAAATAGTGTAAAATAATTACTATCCATGACCAGTAACTTCAATTGGTTAATTACGATGGATGGGCACAGAAGACGGAGGTTTAAATATGGGCCTAAGAGAGGAAAATTACTCCTGGGCAAATCCATGTTGATTTCAGGGGGAGTTGTTGCATGCAGAGATATATCTTTGAATTGCTTACTGCATACAGATAGTGACTAGCTTTCCATTTACACTGTTATTTAGACTTGGTCTAAGAAACGCCACCTCTCAACACTAAGGGCCAGATTTACTAAGGAAAGGAAAGGAAAAGTGGAGATATTGCCCATAGCAACCATTTAGATTCTAGCTGACATTTTCTAGTATGTAATAGGAAAGTGAGAGCTAGAATCTGATTAGTTGCTATGGGCAATTTCTCCTCTTTTCCTTTCTTGCAGCTTAGTTAATCCGACCCTAATACTGTTTGCAACAGATGAAATATGACTCCCCTGAAATCAACATTGTTTTGCCCAGGAGTAACTTTTCTTTCTTATTTTCAATCTCTGAATCTAATTCGGAAAGTAGAAATACAATGCACTTATGTCTATACAGTGTGGCCCTGCATTTCTGGTTCTCCCCATATCTGTTTTATGGGCAGGACCCAGACTTAAAATTTTTTTGTGATAACATCTAAGAGCAAAAGATTTAGCAGACACAGGACCACAGTATTCAGACATTATTTTTTTGCATTGAAACCTCTCACACTCAAAAGGATGGTCTTCCATCAGTCAGGGCCTACATTTTCCAACTGAAGTCTACGTTACACAGATTTTAAACATTTCACAGACAGAAGAACACCTATAATGTACACTGACCAAAAAAGAACTGCCCATTTATGAACTTAGCTCAAAACTCTGTGGTATCATTGCCCTTAAGTCTAAAAGACTCAGAATGTGCTCTGTTGAACACATGTAGTTTGGAAATTATTCCAAAACCCAAATAAAATGTCAAAAAAGTTTATTTAACTTCTGGTCCATAATTGAAAATTTACGTACAAATGTTGGGCATTAAAACGTCCGTCACATATGGTTTGATCTAGCCTAAATTTATTTTCTTCTACCATCAATCGCTTTTTTTATTTACCATTAATTTCCTGCATTTTTATTAGTTGATTGAGAATATGAGAAAGAGGAACCAGAGCACAGTCAAAGAATTTATTCTTCTTGGACTTTCAGACAATCAAAACATGCAACTTCTCTTCTTCCATGTGTTTTTCATAGCTTACATGTCCACTCTGACTTGGAATGGCCTCTTGATTGTAGCGGTGAAAGTTGACCGACGTCTTCACAGCTCGATGTATATATTTCTTAGTAATCTCTCCTTCATGGACATCTGCCTCACATCAGTTATTGTGCCCAAGATGTTGGTAAACATTGCTACATCTTCCAAGAGCATTTCCTTTTCTGGTTGTATCGCTCAAGTTTATTTCTACCTTTTATTGGGTGAGACAGAGTGCGCTCTTCTGGCTTTTATGGCCTATGACCGATTTGTTGCCATCTGTAACCCATTGCGTTACAATGTGATTATGAACACAGTCTCCTGTATCAGGATGATCAGTGTATCCTGGACGATTGGATCTGTTATATCCTCAGTTAATATATTCTTTGAATATCAGTTAACATACTGTGGACCCGTTGTAATCAACCACTACTTCTGTGAAGGCACATCATTACTACAACTATCCTGCAGTGATATAGCAAGTAACAACATACTAATATTGGTTGGAAGCACCATTTTCCTTATCATTCCCATAACTCTCATTCTCTTTTCTTACATCAACATTTTCATAGTGATAGTGAAAATCCCTTTAGGAAAATACAAAGCCTTCTCCACGTGTGTCTCCCACCTCATTGTGGTGGTCATTTTCTATGGAACAGCTTTGTTCATGTACATGAAACCCAGGTATTCAGCTACAGAAGTTACTGACAAAATTGTGTCAGTTTTCTATACAATAGTTACCCCAATGTTAAACCCTTTAATCTACAGCCTGAGGAATAAAGATGTTCGGAGAGCTCTTGGTAAAATGAAAAGGTCCACCACTATCATGAATTAAGCATTTAGGACCTGCTATGAGCCCTTGTAATGACCACCTGCATTTGCAGAGAAGTTACAATATAGGGAGGAGGTGCAATAATGTAATCAATCTATGCTGCATGTTTTTGGTACGACCGGAAGTTGTCACTATGCGCATGCTCAGTGCCGATTTTACACTTACAATCAGCATTAGATAGCCTGCGAGCATAGGTCTTGATCAGGCCCATGGCGCCTGATCCAGACCTACGCATGAGAGCGGAGCGTATTACCGCTATAGAGTAAAATCTTTCACTCCCACGACACTCCCGGACCTTCACTTCCATACGCCGGCTGAATTGTACCCTAACTTTTCCCTTCATCTGTACGCTTTTTTTGTAGCGACACACTGTTCGTATTGGGCTAAGCACGCCCATACTGTACAATTTAAATGGCTCCCCTCGCCTATATTTCTTAACTCCAGCATCCACACTACCCTCGTAACATATACACGCCCCTTCGTCGGAAAATACGCAAAGTTTACGGACGCCCGAATCGCCGCTACGAAAAGGTCTTTGGTACGACCGGAAGTTGTCACTATGTGCATGCTCATTGCGTTTTTTAAGCCAATTTTACACTTCCGATCAGCGTTAGATCGCCTGCGAGCGTAGGTCTGGATTGGGCCCATGGTGAGTTGCCATGCCCCACTGTCAAAATGGGTTAATTTAGGTAATTGAGAATTGCTCATAGGGCCAGATCCTTAGCTACGTGCCCTAGTGTTATTACGCAAGCCGCTGACATAAAATTGGCAATTTGTATGTACTGTGCACGCGCGCGGCAGATGTAACGCAACGTAACACTGATCGTACGTAACTTAAATGTAAATATGATTGAAATGGCGTTTCATCCATACGACACCCAGAAATATGCTTTGTAGGTGGAGGAAGGCATTTAAACCGTACAATATGGGCCGAGTTAGTCGGTTATGTACGTCAATGCATTACAAACTTACGCTTGGAAAAGTTAAGGTTGGGTTTGGCAAACGTAAACAGAATTAAGTACGTATGAGTGTGGGGTGTACCTAGGGGAGTGCATAGTTCTTATGACAGCGTAAATATGCTACGCCAAAGAACGTAAAAACAACTTAGATCTGGATCTACCCCATAGTGCGTAGTTTCCTTGATTGCACATGTGCAGAATGCATGCACAGAGTAGTTACGCAATTTGTCATTTTTACCCTGTCATGCGCAATGCTGGATCTGGTCAGTTGTGATAGTTTTAACTGGGCAGACTGTGGCTATGTGGCTCTTATCTGCCGTCACTTTCTTTGTTTCTATATTTCTATGATAGCACTATCAAGGCACTGAACCAAACGGGTGTGTCCTGTGAACAGCTCCACCCATGGGTGTGTCTAATGGTAATTTTTATCTAATAAAAAGAAAACTATTTCTTAATAAACATGGCGGCATCAGTATTTATTGATTGTTACATTGTCAGTGAATAAATATTTTCAGTATTATTGTGGAGACTGTGAATAGGATCCGCTGACTTCTTCATCTTTATAGAAAAGATAAAAGTAGGTGACACTGCAGCTGATTAACAAGAGACCAAAGTGTTTTTTAAATTTCTGTCTCCATTATTGAAGTCATGTTGTCCTGGCCTCTATGAAATTGCATCTCTATGGTTCTCAATGCAGGGAAAAGGGACACAATTTATTAATTCTGTCATTATAGCGCAATTACTACTTGAATTGAATCAGCATTATAGAGATTGAAAACACTTCAGAGATATAACCAACACTTTACAAGGAGATCACCCACTCTTCAGAGAGTCTCCCTCTTATGCAGGGAGAATTGGCAAATATGGGTGGATCCACAGATAATACCATGAGTCTACTTATGCAATCCAAGTGCGCAAGTGGGCTCTATGGACTGGAGGGAGCATGCACCCTTCAGATGTTACTTTAGCTTTACTAATGTAACTTCATATGGGACTATTATTCCCCTCTGCATGTCAAGGTGGGCAAGGAAAACATGGACCGCTCATACGTGCGGATTAGTGGTCTGTCCGACCGGTGAACCGCAAGTGTGACTTAAGGCTGCCTTATGGCAGTGTAAGTTACACATTTTACGCCAGAGAGAAGGGAGTGATGGGGGAGTTTTGCACTCTCTTGTGAATAATTAAATACCCCCTGCATGTTTGGTAACCGTGCGGGGGTGTGGATCCAGTCCAATGTGCTTAATGCATTGTTTTTTTTACATTTGAGTATGAATCAGGATCTTAATATATGATTTGTGCTTTTGCTTTTACTTTAAACTTCAATTCAAAGGACCAGAGTCCTTTGTATCCATTATATCCACACATTCGAGCGATTTCAGCCACAGACTTCTGGTAGTACTGGTATACCCTAATTTTTTCCACTCCTTTGATCGTAAAATCAAAATGCAGAGTCTTGGCACGTCTATAATATACACTGTAATAACAAATCACACCCGTTTTACAAATCAACACAGCTTTCCTGTCGTAAGCTGTCATAAAAGTCATTAACTCTATAAAAGGTGAAATGCATTCTGATTGGGTACCAATGTGTAGAAAAGAGGATGAAATTGTAAGATTGGTTTTAGTGCATTGTTGTTAGGGTAGAAGTAGGGTAAAGGTATGATTGAGGAACTTGGAAAGCTCGTGCAAGGACCAGGGTTTTCGGGGAGTACTTGATGTTTTAGAGAATGGGGAAAGTCTTATTGGGTGAGGAAAATCATTCCACAGAGAGGTGCAGCCCAGAAAATTTCCTGCAACTAGAAATGGTGGCATTTATGGAGTGTAAAAGAAAATTGAAAATATATGTATAGCTATTCTCTAAATACCAAGAAAATTATAATATTTACTTCATAGAAACCCAGAAATAAGTATATTTAGCTTTATATATTATGTATCAGCTCTCCTGGTTGCACCTCTTGTTTGTTTGATGGATTGACATATTGATTGATTGATTGATTGATTGACTGATTTAAGAACATTATTTTGGCATTACTTACATTCTCAGGACTTTAAGATTACTGGTCTGGATCCAGACTTAAGATACTGCTACACCCCAAGCTGCTGTATTGGATTGGATATCTGATGCCATATCCCCACTGGATCCAGACTTCCATTTGGGCGAGGAGAAGCAACTTCCCTTGTTTGTACAGATTTAAAATCCGGTCCCTCTACCTTAAAACTTTTGTTCCACTTAAAACATGGATGAACAAAACGTAGTCTAGATATTACAGAGGGTTCTTAGCACTTAGTACTAATTTAATACTACTCTGTTGCAACAAAGTTTCCACCTAATTCTGCCTTGCAGTCAGAATTGGTACCAAAAGTATAATAAAAAAAAAAAGTGACGCCTCATAGTGCTATACGTTTATGTAATAAAATAATCAACAAATCAAAAAGCAATGTTTAAAATCAAGAAGCATCAAACAAAAGAACATTGTCCAGGGTAATGACATTTTGCAAGCCATCAATTTGGTATTTCATAATTTATATTTTTTGGTCATATTAAAATTGCTTAAATTGATTGATGTCTGCACATTATCTGCCATTGATTATGTGGGATGTGTTATGGTCTCGGATAATCCCCCAGAATTTACTGCTGGTATAATAATTTATTCCGGGGATATATCCATCAAATGATATGCCATGGACATTGCTGTGGTATATGTCCCTACAATAGCGTGCTGCTAATTCACTAGCAACCTTCAAAATTTCACAATATATTTCCAGCGTACATCTATTAAACGCTATGCTGTTAATACTGCTAATTCCGCTAGATATCGTTAGAATTTATACATAGAATGATATGCAGTTAATTAATGGATCTTCAAAAAATGTGTTGCTTATCACACAATCTATCAAGTTATATTCCGCTAGTTGGTCCCTTAATGATGTTACCTGAACAATGTTATTTGACATGAATTGCTATGGATAAAACACATTTCCCTGACTTTAACTTTACCCATTGATTAATTTTTTTGTACTGTAATGTTGTTGCAATGTGGATTTAAAACTAATAATTAAAGTAACCCATTTTAGGTATGCAATTCTGGTTACACTTTTATGTTTATTTTACAACTATCAACACCTGCACTGCCTAGATCAGATGGCTGAAACGTGTCAACCGATGTTGGAATCTCAACAGTCTTGATGTTCCCATCTAAGATTCAGAATGTCTAGGACTGTGCTACATTTAGCTATCACCTGGGCCATTGTAGCTCCCTGCGCACCACTAGCTTTTTCTGGGTATGGGTACATGAACTATTTTCCAGTATATTGTATTTGATGTTACCTTGAACTACTGTGCATTTTATTGATTTCTTATTTATATATTGGATCCTATTAATGATAAAATTGTAAAATATTTATTTATTAAAATGGGTTTGAAATGTTACTAATTAAATGCTTTATCTTTATTTCACTTTCCATCTCTTTTTGAGGAGAAAATAACTCTGGATTGAATCTGAGAACAAGAATCCTGAATAGACTTTAATTTATTTAAATTGGTGTTTAAACTTACCTGCATGGTAAACCAGCACCTTTTTTCCATCACCACAAAACTTTTGAGCCTAAATTTTACATTTGGAGGTTATAGACCCTCCAGGTGTGGGAGAAAGGAGACAGGTTATAAGTGCTACCACCACTTTTCACCTTTTTCTCTACTAAGTCCACATATATGACAAGGAACATATTGTCCAAAAGGAGAGATCAGATTATCTACCCCTTGGCCAGGATGGCACCTGCCAGGGGCGACAGGCAAAGGGGGGCGCCGCCCAGCGATGCCACATTGGCTAAGAGGTAGCCCTAGTATAACCTACTAGAACCATTTTACCATCCAACCGCAGTCTGACTCCAGACCAGCGCGAGTCAGACTGCGGCTGGATGGTAACATGAGAGCCAGCTTTCCTTACCTTTACAGCCTCATACACCAAGTGGGACTGCAGCTAGCATATGAAGTCCCGCGGTTGCCAAGACTGAGAAGTGAAGTCCCGCGGGACTTCATATCCCAGTCTCGGCAACCGCGGGACTTCATATACTAGCCGGCAGTCCCGCTCGGCTGATGAGCCTGGAAGGTAAGAAAACCTGGGGGGGGGGGGGGGG
>WWET01000499.1:245532-256137 GCA_011038615.1 Limnodynastes dumerilii
ATATAATATACTCGAGTATAAGCAGAGTTTTTCAGCACATTTTTATGCTGAAAAATGCCCCTCAGCTTATATTCGAGTGAGGGAAATTTTTTTTTATGAATGCTACATTGAACTTACCTTTGCTGTCCTTCCGTCGGTCCCTCTGTCCCTGTGGCTGTGTCAGGCTCTCTTCCCCGCAGCTCTGCCTCCGGCTGTCTCCCACGCGTGGCGCGCTGCACAATGACGTTGCGGTGACCTTAGGTCACGCAACGTCTTTGTGCAGTGCGCGATGCGAGAGAGAGAGCCAGAGGCACAGTTGCGGGGAAGAGAATCAGACACAGACGCAGGGGCCGCCGGAGGGACAGCAGAAAGAAAAGGAGGGAAAGGCAGAAGACATCAAAGGTTAGTGAGAAATTAAATAAATGGAGGCTGGCATTAAGGGGCAGATATGGAGGCTGGCATAAAGGGGCAAATATGGAGGCTGGCATTAAGGGCCAATATGGAGGCTGGCATAAAGGAGAAAATATGAAGGCTAACATTAAGGGGCAGATATGCTGGATGGCATAAAGGGGTAAATATGAAGGCTAACGTTAAGGGGCAGATATGAAGGCTAACATTAAGGGGCAGATATGGAGACAGGCATTAATGACGATACAATTAATGTAATTTTATTGGTATCTATTTTTATTTTGAAATTTACCAGTAGCTGCTGCATTTCCCACCCTAGGCTTATAAGTCAATAAGTTTTCCCACTTTTTTGTGGTAAAATTAGGTGCCTCGGCTTATATTCGGGTCGGTTTATACTCGAGTATATACGGTAAGCGGGCAGAGAGGAAGCACAGCCCATTTTTCGGAAATGGGCTTGTACGTAACTAAGTTCCATACGATTCTTGCTACGCTAGTGTTAGTGCTAGTATAACATCTGGAAGGTGCATGCAAACTTTGTTAAAAATTAGTTTAATTTTGCTGCCCCTTTGAAGGGGCATAAAAAATGAACGAAGCTATCTAGAGAAAAAAAAATATATATTTTATTTCTAAAAAGTACATTAAAAAACAGGTTTTAAAAATTATATCAGACAAATGGCAGCCATCGTTGGCAATACATTGCTGAAGTCGTTCCCAAAAGTTCACCATGACTCTCCAGATCATCTCAGTCGGAATGGCGTCAATTTCCTCTCTGATCTTTTCCTTCAATTGCTCAAAAGATGAAAGACAATGTTGGAAAACCTTTTCCTTTAGGTATCCGCAAAGGAAAAAGTCACATGGGCTTAAATCTGGTGACCATGCTGGCTACTCCACGTCTTCCCTTAAAGAGATCAAATGCCCAGGGAACATTTCCCTCAACACTCCAAGCAAACGTCATGCTGTGTGAGCTGTGGCCACGTCCTTTTGAAAACACACATGTTCTGTATTCACATCGTTCAGTTTGGAGCACAGAAAGGTCTTCAACATTTCAACGTACTGGTCTGAGGTCACTACCTTCCTCAAAAAAGTACGGGCCAATCACACCAAAGTCGGCAACTGCACACCAAACAGTTACACGAGGAGAGTGGACCGGTCATTCGTGAAGGTCATGAGGGTTATGTTTGGCCCAGTAGCTGAAATTCTGCTTGTTTACAGCATCATTGATATGGAAATGAGCCTCATCGGTACTCAGAGGAACTGCTGTAGCAGGAACCTGTTCAAGAATTTTCGCACTTAAGGTTCTGCGGTTGGCATGATCTCTCTTAGTTAATTCTTGAGCCAAAATCATTTTGTAAGGATGTGGTTTTACATTGACATGGAGAATCCTCCTCAAACTCTGACTTGATATCCCTAGTGCTATAGCATGCTTACGATTGTAGAATAGATGCTCTTATTGCTGCCACATTTTCAGGAGTTCTAATGGTCCTAAGTCTGCCAGTGGATTTACTTTTTAATGTGGATCCAGTTATCAGAAGTTTAGAAATCCAAAACAAAATCATTTTCCGATCTAGTACAGATTAATTTAGACCAAGCACGAAGCATGTATGGAACGCTCTCGGTGTCACTATCACAGAATGGTTGTTTTCATAACACGATTGAACAACAAAGCCACGATGTTCACCAGTCCAAATCATGATGGGTACTGATAATGGGCCTGATCCAGAGCTACGACCACAAGCGAGCGTACGCTCATCGTAAGCGAAAATTCGTGAAAAAAAACGCACTACGCATGTGCAGTATGACAACTTCCAGTCGACCGAAGGACATGCGCGTACAGCGAGCGAATGTTCAGCGTATTTTTCGCTCAAGGGGCGTGCGTTTTTTACGACGAGAGTCTGGTCGCTGGAGTTACTACACAGAGGCGGGGATAGCCATTTAAATTGTACAGTATGGGTGTGCTAAGCCCAGTACGACCAGCGTATCGGTACGAAAATTCGCACGTACGCTGGAAAATCTTAGGGTAGGGTTCAGCCGCCGTAAGCAGTTACAATCAATGGGAGTGTTATGGGCGTGAAAGTTTTTAAGTCGTAGCTCTGGATTAGGCCCAATGAGCCTTACCTACCGAATGAGACCTGCCCTGCCCCCCTGCCTCTACTACAACCTGAACAGTCCTATTAATGTGTTATATATAATTAATACTGCAGCCTCGCCAAACATGGCTAATTGATGGTCTAATTAGTCCTTTTTAGCTTAGGCAATGTATTGATTGGTTTTTCCTTATACCCTCTAGCACTGTAAAAACCATCCAGCAGGATTCCAAACTATAGAAATTGCAATGTACACATTTCCACCAAGGACTGCACAGCAGATTAATAATTCATCCAAAATTTGGTTGTGCTCTATTAGATTAATTTCCATCTGAATATATGCACACTTGCCGAATCAAGTGTGTTGCCATGATTACCAACCCAGAATTTCCTGACTAAGAGAGTGATCTGTCATCAGTCTAATCAGCACCGCCCCCCTTACTCTGACCACAGATTGGATGGCCTAGGGGGTAAATACCAGCGGCAATTCAATAATCTTTTAAGCCTTGACTAAGCTTGATGGCGAAACGTACATTGGCAGTAAGGGAAAGCCGGGGTGCATCCTGGCTTCTCTCCTCTTTCTTATTTTAATTCTTATTTTTGTTCCACCAGCTTTTTGAATTTGTTTGCTTTGATATCCCAATGAACTCCTTTTGTTTCTTTTTGCCAGCATTTTAATCCCATTCAACTTGATTCTTATGAACTCTTTGGGCCGGATTTACTAAAGTTGAGATTGTCAAAATTGCCAGTGTTTGCTATTTTTTACTGGTGATTTTGAAATCTCTGGTTTACTAAAAGAGATTTTCTTAATAAATCAACAGAGATGGTATTTATTTTATTTTTTTTAAATCGCTGTTGTTGATCTATCTCTAGCGATTTTCCCATTCATAAGATACAAATCTCAGATTTACTAAGGTGCGAGTTGTAAACTCGCTGTAGAATGGGTACAAAAATCGTCAGAGATAGTAAAGGTGGGTGTTTGTGTCAATTTAATTGAAATCTGCACTCACGGTAAAAAAAAAAAAAATCTGAGTTTAAAAAAACAAATTAAAAAATACTTTACATGGCTACCACGGCTATAATTTAGCCCTAAGCATGCTGTGGCATCTAGTACTATTAGGCACAGCATGCCCTGCAATTCAAGGGCATGCTGTGCCTTATAGTACCATGAGCAGCAGCATGCAAAGTGTTAATGGCATGCTGCTGCAACCACAGTGTGCACCGCTGACATTAGACTACATACATTGCCCCTCTGAATCAATAAAAACTGACCTGTCCCCTCTGTAATGAATAAACACTGCCCCTCCGTACATAATAACCACTGTCCCTGTGTCCACAATACACACTGTCCCTCCGAACACACTAAACACTGTCCCTCCATACATATTAACCACTGTACCTTCGAACATATTAACCACTGTCCCTCACTACATATTAAACACTGTCCCTATGTCCATAATTATAACTGTCCCTCCGTACAATAAAACCACTGCCGATTACAATAAATAAATCATACTAGATTAAAAATTATTTCAATATATGTGTCTCCATCTATGTTTTAGTGTTAATCATAAAAAAGAACTGGACTGAGAGGCAGAGTATCATGAAAGATCAGCTAGGGCATACACAGGGGACTGGCATCGAAAGAGAAGAGTCCCGGTTACCCTAGTGCAGTGTAACCAAAAAACATGGACTAAAACAAATAGTCAGGAGGCAGGCCAGAATAGCCAGGTGGGGTAGACTAAGAGAATGCCACAGGAGTTAAGTGGAATAGACTCAGGGAATACCAACACACAGATTGAGAGTCAGATGAAATTAACTGAGAGAGCTACACACAAAGAGCTAGGTAGAAATAACTTAGAGTTAAAGTTGTATAGAGATAGTCAGGTGTAAAAAACTCAGTAAAAAGTGTCTGATGGTAAATTATATTTACAAAAGGCGATTTTTGCCACCAATTTCAATTCACGGCAAGTCGCCGCGATTTACAGGCGATTTGCCGCGTGAATTCACTGAATTCACTAAGCTGCGAATTGCCTGCAAATTTTTAAAACTCCTGCGAAATGCGGCGCTTTGCAATGGGTAAATCACGATGCTTTTCTTTAAAAAATCGCGGCAACTCGCGGGAGATGAACAAATAAAAAAAACAACTTCAGCATTATTGAAAGCCTTAACCATGCTATGCTGATAGAACTACAAGGCTAAGCATTGCTTAATAATATAGCATATAATAATATCAGCGTGAGCATGGTAAGGCTTCTAACCATGTAGCGCTGTGTGTTGTGCGTGTAACAAAAAAAAAAAAAAACAAAGTTTGACAACACACACAACTCTACAATACATTTCAACATTAATCAAAGTGTGAAAGTAAAAAAACATTTTCCCTGACTAATAATGTCCCCTAATGTTTGCACTTACCTCTGGTGGCCACCGTGTCCTATACTAACTGTGTAACACTAGCAGTGTGTGGTATATTAAAAGAATAAAAGTTTTTGTCACTCACCATTTGCTGTCATCTTTGTTGGGAAGATTTGCTTGCAGAGCAGAATCTTCAGTTGATTGGAGCTTGTCTTCCGGTTGCTTACAGTGGAATCCCAGTTGTTCTGCTCCGGTCCCCTGGTCCTCGGTGCTTGACACATCGTGGACAGGCTCCTGTTTCTTCTTCTGGGCTGCTCCTAATGACCATTCGGTCGCTAGGGGGCAGCCTTTTATATAAAGCATGACGTCAGTTACACTGGCCTGAACCCTTTCTCTGTTCCTTACCCTAACTCTCCCCTTCCATGACCTTAACCCTCCCTTCCACGCAGCCTGAACCTAACCCCCCCTTCCCCACAGCCTGACCCTAAGTTTCCCTTTCCCACAGCATAACCCTAAGTCACCCTGCTCTTCCCAGCTGCTGATTGCATGAAAATGACATTAGGTCACAGCAGCATTAGTAGAAAGCAGCGGGAGCTCAAAAGTGTCCATTCATTTAGGGGACACCTGCTTAAATCTTGCACCACCTCTGGAAAGGGAGTGACTTGATTTCTAATCTTTATCTTTATCTGAATGACCATGGACCAAATCCAGTGCTGGAAAAAAACAAGTGGAAAAAAACACCCAGCAACCATGTTGAATTGCAGGGAAGGTATGTTACAGATGTTGAACTGGAGTGCGGTAGTCACTTTACTGCGCATGCACAGTATGAATGCACAGCTGACTTAAGCACGTCAAGAGCGTAAGTCAGCCCGTGTTGGGAATTCTGGATCTGGGCCGTTATTTTTATGTCTGGTCCCATTCAGTGCTGCCATGATATTGGTTAATATCGTCAATCTCTACATGTGACCTGGAAGTGTTTTGTGTTCCAGAGTCCTGTTTGTTCCTGTATTCATCATGGCTACTGTCTAATAGTTTGTGTGTGAGTCATTATCATACCCTCCAACATTTTTATTGCAAAATTGGCACACCTGGGGGGGCGTGTCCATGAAGGGAGTGTGATTTGTCTAGTAAAGAGGTGGGGCTTTTAATCTGTTTTCATTTTACACCTTATTATATGAGCTATGGACTCCTGTCACTATAGTATCACAGGAGAGGGTCCTGTCACTATAGTATCACAGGAGAGGGTCCCGTCACTATAGTATCACAGGACAGGATCCTGTCACTATAATAGCACAGGAGAGGGTCCTGTCACTATAGTATCACAGGAGAGGGTCTTGTCACTATAGTGTCACAGGAGACGGTCCTGTCACTATAGTGTCACAGGAGATAATAATGCTGTTATGTGAAGGTACAAGGCACTGTTCAGCGCTATTAATGTCAGGCACGAGTCACTTTAATAATGCTGTTATGTGAAGGTACAAGGCACTGTTCAGCGCTATTAATGTCAGGCACGAGTCACTTTAATAATGCTGTTATGTGAAGGTACAAGGCACTGTTCAGCGCTATTAATGTCAGGCACGAGTCACTTTAATAATGCTGTTATGTGAAGGTACAAGGCACTGTTCAGCGCTATTAATGTCAGGCACGAGTCACTTTAATAATGCTGTTATGTGAAGGTACAAGGCACTGTTCAGCGCTATTAATGTCAGGCACGAGTCACTTTAATAATGCTGTTATGTGAAGGTACAAGGCACTGTTCAGCGCTATTAATGTCAGGCACGAGTCACTTTAATAATGCTGTTATGTGAAGGTACAAGGCACTGTTCAGCGCTATTAATGTCAGGCACGAGTCACTTTAATAATGCTGTTATGTGAAGGTACAAGGCACTGTTCAGCGCTATTAATGTCAGGCACGAGTCACTTTAATAATGCTGTTATGTGAAGGTACAAGGCACTGTTCAGCGCTATTAATGTCAGGCACGAGTCACTTTAATAATGCTGTTATGTGAAGGTACAAGGCACTGTTCAGCGCTATTAATGTCAGGCACGAGTCACTTTAATAATGCTGTTATGTGAAGGTACAAGGCACTGTTCAGCGCTATTAATGTCAGGCACGAGTCACTTTAATAATGCTGTTATGTGAAGGTACAAGGCACTGTTCAGCGCTATTAATGTCAGGCACGAGTCACTTTAATAATGCTGTTATGTGAAGGTACAAGGCACTGTTCAGCGCTATTAATGTCAGGCACGAGTCACTTTAATAATGCTGTTATGTGAAGGTACAAGGCACTGTTCAGCGCTATTAATGTCAGGCACGAGTCACTTTAATAATGCTGTTATGTGAAGGTACAAGGCACTGTTCAGCGCTATTAATGTCAGGCACGAGTCACTTTAATAATGCTGTTATGTGAAGGTACAAGGCACTGTTCAGCGCTATTAATGTCAGGCACGAGTCACTTTAATAATGCTGTTATGTGAAGGTACAAGGCACTGTTCAGCGCTATTAATGTCAGGCACGAGTCACTTTAATAATGCTGTTATGTGAAGGTACAAGGCACTGTTCAGCGCTATTAATGTCAGGCACGAGTCACTTTAATAATGCTGTTATGTGAAGGTACAAGGCACTGTTCAGCGCTATTAATGTCAGGCACGAGTCACTTTAATAATGCTGTTATGTGAAGGTACAAGGCACTGTTCAGCGCTATTAATGTCAGGCACGAGTCACTTTAATAATGCTGTTATGTGAAGGTACAAGGCACTGTTCAGCGCTATTAATGTCAGGCACGAGTCACTTTAATAATGCTGTTATGTGAAGGTACAAGGCACTGTTCAGCGCTATTAATGTCAGGCACGAGTCACTTTAATAATGCTGTTATGTGAAGGTACAAGGCACTGTTCAGCGCTATTAATGTCAGGCACGAGTCACTTTAATAATGCTGTTATGTGAAGGTACAAGGCACTGTTCAGCGCTATTAATGTCAGGCACGAGTCACTTTAATAATGCTGTTATGTGAAGGTACAAGGCACTGTTCAGCGCTATTAATGTCAGGCACGAGTCACTTTAATAATGCTGTTATGTGAAGGTACAAGGCACTGTTCAGCGCTATTAATGTCAGGCACGAGTCACTTTAATAATGCTGTTATGTGAAGGTACAAGGCACTGTTCAGCGCTATTAATGTCAGGCACAAGTCACTTTAATAATGCTGTTATGTGAAGGTACAAGGCACTGTTCAGCGCTATTAATGTCAGGCACAAGTCATTTAATACTTTAAACTCATGTGTGCATAAGCTACTTTATCCACTCCTCATAATCCAACCTTATAATTTCACATTGTTTCAATGTGTGATATAAGTGACTTTGTTTCTCATTTGTTACTAATATAGGCCTTGTCGCAACTTATTTCCTCCCCTTCACACCATTCCCAACCAGAACTGTCACACCTGAAATCCTGTAGATCTAAACTGGTCAGATCACTGCCTCCAACCCTTCTGTTATCGTCCGGCTCCCATTTCTTCGTTCAACAGCGTTTCCACTTGCACTAACACCGCTCTTTCTCTCACACTTTTGCTTCTTTTGCCAATAGCGTTCTTTCCTTTTCCTTTTCCTTTCACCCTCCGACTGAGCCTGCTGCTATATATTTCCGCTCCTTCTCCTCAGCGTCGATTCCATCCGTCACCGCGACCAATTTCCTTCACTCACCACAGCTGACTGACTCCAACTGCCCTTACTGCCTCATTTACCCGCTTTTTTCGCGCAACAGAAGAAGCTTCCAGACCCCCTCGCGCTCCGCTCGTGTCCCCTCTCAGTCCCGCGCTGCAGCTCGCGTCCTCACCACTCAGCTGGTGGTTGCTAAGCAACCACCCGAACATGTCCACAAACCTCCCTTGCGCTCACAATGCAGCGAGCACGCTAGCCCCTGCACTGGGGTATCACATTCTTCCCCACTGGAATGTTGCTTGTCCTCATGCAACGTATCCTATATTTGAATACAATTTATTACAACTATTTACAATAAAACACTTATATTTACAAAACATTGAGCAACTTCACCAAATAATTTATGAATTTCTAATTATTCCCTGCATCGTAAAGGTGGCACACCTTTAGTACTTCTTTCTGACCTTCTAACGACTAGATCAGATTCATAACTAGGTAACAGTACAGGAGAAGACAGAGAGTCAGTTTCATTTTCTGCAAGCCCCATCACCAGTTTCCTTAGTTACCTGTCCTATCAAACTCAGGGGTGCTGAGTGCTTGCACATAAAGGTCAACATCTCTATGGGGTCATGAAATGGAACATTTGCAAAAATTTAATTTTTCTCTAACACAGGTAATTGCCCTGGCAAAACTGATGGAACTTCTTGGGTACATAACTTTAACTGATCACGTGACAATACAATAAGTGGTCCATCTCACCCCTTCCGATCCCGATAGGCAAACAGTTTGTCTGAAGGACGAAAGTTTCAAGGATGTTAACGGTAGCAAAAAGGGGGAAAACCTATGTGTTAACCTTACAGTGTAGGCCCTTTTTAAAGAGAAAGCCTGTTTTCTTTAATTTAGTAGGGAATTTTTTCCTCCCTATGTCAAGTATATTTGTGAATTTACTTATTAAGAAGTGTCTAAGTTTAAGGGTAAACCCGTTTAATTGTTTGAGAACTTTTGATGCTACATTGTAATAATATGCAAATCTTCTTAAACTCATAATTTGAGCAATCATTTTGAAGACATCATTTGGTGTATTCCTTAGAATTGAGATTGTACTTTAATGACATTTTAATTAACAAATTAGCAACTTTGCTTATTTTATGAGGATTGTTGAATATTTATATGCTGAAATTTGTCAATTTTACTGTGTTACATTGTTAAAACTACTGAATACTCATTCTGATACAAATGTAACCTTTTGTTTGAAATGCAGATGAGAAATTCTTTTAAAAAGCTATTTCTAAAAATATATACTCAGTAAAGCTGAACTATTTTCAAAATCGCTCAGTTGTCTTTGGTATGAATTACTCTCACTTCTGGATCGGCACTCCGTAATACTAACCTTAAAACCCTCACCTGAGAGCATTACATATTTAATAAGAAAGTGAGACCTAGAATCTCATTGGTTGCTATGGGAGATGTTGCCTATAGCAACCAAACAGATTCTAGCTGACATTTTCTAGTAAGTAATAGGAAAGTAAGAGCTAGAATCTGATTGGTTGCTCTGTGCAACATCTCCACTTTTCCTTTCCAGTAGCTTATCAAATCTAGCCCTTGGAGTAAACCAAAAGTGCAGATTCACTTTATACAGACATGCACTCGCATTTTGAAGCATTCACACGGACCTGTAACAACCAAAACCTGACTTTTTCTGCCAGTAGTGTGGAAGCCTGGATCTTTACCAATTTAGTGAAAACACCTATGCTGTAAATTGGCTAAAAATTAAATCCTACTTGCAAAGTAGTGCAAAAATATGTCTGCAATCCAATGAAAATCCACCAGGAAAACCTTGAGAAAATATTTATAGCAAGAAATATTTCACACATATGGGATTTATTCATTCAATGTATGCAGTTGACACAGGGTTCAGAAGAGAGTGGAGGGAGAGTAGTAAGCTAACATTGTGCTCAGTTAAGTCTTTCCCAAAATCAGATAAACAGAGGTTCACCTGCTGGGGAAAGTTGAATAGGGTTTCATAAATCATTAAACCTTTGTTACTTGATAATTATCGACTAATGGCTTACTGTAGAGATCAGACAATAGAGTAGATATCATCCATTTAGTATCCTACA
>WWET01000499.1:264803-281371 GCA_011038615.1 Limnodynastes dumerilii
TTATTATCCTTTGTAGTCTGAACAGGAGTAAGAATCAGTTACTTGTACAGAGAAAAGAAGAGTGGTGGTCCAAAAATTTTTGAAAATGATATATGTGTTGATTAACATGTATTAAAATCTATGTTTTGTTTTTTTCATTCCATTTGAAGTAAAAATTATAAAGTGTTTAGAGTAGTAGATTATTTCATTTTGAGGTATGTGGTTTTTTTTACTGCTCCTTTGGAAAATTGGTTAAATAATAGACTTTCCTTGAATCTCTGTAGTTTTCAGACTATAAATGAGAAGGCTTATCATTAGGGTGAATGCTGTATAAAAAACAAAGGAAAGAAAAAGTCCCAGCAACAATGCCATTAACCAAATAAATATGAAATTACACAATCTCTGCACTCCCTAAAAAAAGCAGCTGAATGTAGTGTTTATGTGGTACCCAACAAATACTCACAATAGATGGATAATATAGAATATACTACCATCAAACTCTAAAATATGGGAAAAAAAACACATACAAATAGCGCTAAGAAACAGTCTCTGGACCTTCACACATTCTTTATGCAAAGGATAAAAAGGAATAATTTGGTTCTTTGTCCTTATATCTCTTAATGAGGCTTGTATTGTCTGATGAAATATCATAAACGTGGTACTCACAGACGGACTTCTCCTTGCTCGATAGTATAAAGAGGCAATCCTGCCGCCGATTTTCTTTAGAGTCCCACTTTTTTCAGCAGTCTCTTCAGTAGTACCAGAATTATGCCTCTTCAAATACTTTTTCTTTCCAACACAATCATATATAGAATGACAAGAGAAAGCACAATAGTGTAAAACCATAACAACAGTTCTGGCTTTTTTTGCTTGTATCACTCCTCACATTCTTGCACATCATACAATTCCCACATCTATAGAAGCCCTTACTGGTGATTCTGCCACTTGTTTTTGGAGGGTCTATTGTGCTCCTCACTACTTGATTCCTTATATTTGTAGCTTTTCTATAGGTGAAGGCAGGGCGTTTGGGTAAATTATTTCTTAAATCTGGACCTTGCAATAATAAATCCCAGTTCCTCTTTATTATTTTCTCAACAGTTTTATAGTTATGGTTGAACTTAGTGGTGAAACTAATTTTGTCGTAATGGTTTCTTTTCTTCATATTCTTTTTTTCCTTCAAGAGAGTTTTTCTATTCTTTTTAGTCACTTTTTGTAAAGCATCATTAATTTCTTCCTTGTTATACCCCTTTTTCAGAAACTGTTCTTTTAGTTCTTTACTCTGTTCCAGAAAGACATCCTTCTCTGAACAGTTCCTTTTAATCCTAGTAAATTGGCTTAAGGGTACTGACCTTATCCATCTAGGATGATGCTTGCTCCCCCTTGAAATAAAGGAGTTTGCATCAGTGGGTTTCCTATATGTTTTAGTGGACAATCTGTTATTCTTCTCCTTAACCTTCAAATCCAGGAATTCAATTTCCTTTCTGTTAGTACTGAAGGTTAAATTAATATTTATATTGTTTTCATTTAGATGATTTCAGAATGTCTCCAATGACTTATCATCACCCTCCCACACAAAAAATACGTCATCTATATATCTGTGGTACGTTTTAAGATGGATATTTGCAAGGGGACAATTATAAACGTACTTCTCCTCCCACCACGCCATAAAAATGTTGGTGTAGCAGGGGGCAAATTTCGTCCCCATTGCTGTACCTTCCTTCTGAATAAAAATTCATTACAGAACCAGAAAAAATTATTCTTCAGAATCTGTGATTGATTGAAGTATACAGGGATTGTACATCCGCTGTCACTAATTTGCAATTTGAATTCCAATTATTTTTTTCGATTTTTCTCAATGTATCACCTGTGTCCTTCAAATAAGATTTTATCCTCACCATAAATGGTTGGAGGAGAGAATCTATCATATTGGAAAAATTCGATGTTAGTGATTCTACCCCTGCCACAATAGGTCTTCACGGGGGGATCTGTAAGACTTTTATGTACTTTTGGCAGGGTGTAGAACACTGAAATCTGTCAGTTTTCCAATAGGAGATAATTCTTTTCCTGATCCCCTAAGATCCCTTTTTTGGAAAATGTTTCTATAAACCCTTCTAATTCTTTTTTGATCTTGCCTGTGGGGTCACCTTTTAATTTCTCATAAGTGACATGATCCTCCAATAACCGTAGACACTCTTGATTATACTTTTCCCTATCCATTACAACAATACTTCCACCTTTGTCAGAAGGTTTAATTATAATTTCTTCTTTATTCTTTAATGCCATCAACGCTTGTCTTTCTTTTTATTTAAGTTGTTTCCTTTGATCTTTAGACCCCCCAGTTGTCTAATTTCTTCCTTCACTATTTTCTCAAATGACTCTATGAAGCAACCTTTTACATGTTGGGGGAAAAAGGTGGATTTCTTCTTAAATCTGGAGGTCCTCTCTTCTCCTTCTTTGACTCTCATCTTTAAAAAAATTTCTTAAGGTTAATCTCCGTACAAATTTTTACAGATCAATAAAAAGGATCACATCTATTCGTGGGGGTGAATTTCAGACCCTTACTTAAAACCTCTTCTTCTTCTTTCCTTAAAACATACTTACTGAGGTTAGAGATTTTAACTCTTTCTATTGCGATTTCTTTCTCATTGTCTTCTTTCTTTTTCTTCTGATTCTTTCTTGTCCGATTCTTTCTAATTCCCCCCCTTTTACCTCTTTTCCTCAATCGGGTATTGGGTATTTTTAACCCTAACCCAAGAGGTTTGGTGTTCCTAAAAAAACGTCCTGTCTTCTCATATTTTCCCCTCCATGCATTAATGGTTCAAATCTATTGGTCACTGGTGTTCTGCAGTCTTCTGACCTCCCTATTTGTTGTCCTTGCTGGGAGTGATTATTATACGGTGTTTGATCATTTCTTTTATCAATCTCCCCATTTCTTCCCTTATTATGTGCATATTCCTCTATATGTGCTCTATTTGTCGTTTTTCTATAGTCCTGATCGTGATCCCATACATTTTCCCTTTCCATCCTGTGATTCCTTTCTGGGGAGTATCTTCTATTTCCATGAAAACTGCTCTCCTGGGGATATTCTCTTTGTCTGTGTCGATTCTCTTCTATAAATCTCTTGTCATCATAATTCTGGTACTACTGAAGAGACTGCTGAAAAAAGTGGGACTCTAAAGAAAATCGGCGGCAGGATTGCCTCTTTATACTATCGAGCAAGGAGAAGTCCGTCTGTGAGTACCACGTTTATGATATTTCATCAGACTATACAAGCCTCATTAAGAGATATAAGGACAAAGGGCCTGATCCAGACCTACGCCGATGCGCTGTGCTTACTAAAGCACAGCATATCGGCGTTCACTTTCACAGACACTCCCCCTGTGAGGGCGTGTGGCCCCTTCTCTCTCTCTCTCTCTCTCTCTCTCTCTCTCTCTCTCGAAACATAAGGCGAAACTGGTAGCAGATCAGACTGTGGATTGGATAGCTAAGCCTATAGCTAAGCCGAGACCTATAAAGAAACTTTTGTAATATTTAAAAAAAGTAAAAATGAGAAAGATCCTCAAAGATTATGATGAGAATCATGTCTGCTTAGTGTTGTCGGGCACACAAGCACAAACTCTTTTGAGCCAAGAGCCCACAGTGACCTGATTGTCACTTCAAGTGGAGAGAAATCCACAAACACAGATAGTGAGGCTGGAAGTAGCGGACGTGGGGGTTTTTAGGCAAACCCCCGGTTCACAGATCCATGGGTGGTCGAAGAAGAAGAGGCAGCAGACGAGGCGAGGTGGACCTTGTAACCAAATACAACACAAAATCACAAGTAAAAACCAACGAGAATTAGTTTTCAACCTTTTAAAACAGCCATTGATGGATGTGGAGAACTCAGTCCTAAGTAAAGGAATATCATGCATGCCGTCGGTCAATTTTGATTTGTTTGTTAAATGGAAAAATAGATCATTTGAAGCTCCATTGAAGACTAAAAATTAAGGGTTTTTTTTTAGCACAAAGTAATTCAGACAACAGAAATCCCATCTCAATATAGTAAATTTAAACTCAAATCAAGATTTGATCCCGGAGTCACAACTCTTCAATAAAAACATTTATAAGATTGATGGATGAAGCTGCGAACAAAACTGTATATTCCTTGCCTAGGATTAAATCAAATATGACATTGGAGGAAAAAGAGAGCTTAAGAGCCTAGCCTATTATACTGATATTGTGATTCACCCTGCAAGTAAGGGTAGGGCAGCCGTCATTCAAGACCTTGACGATTATAATGAAATATTAAGACAACTGGGTGATCATGATCATTCCACATATGTCAGATTACAAAATGATCTAATGGCTTTATTTTCACAGAAACTAGAAGAAATATTTAATGATACAGTAAGGAATAAGATGATACCTCAGGTTGTTGGTGAAGCATTGATAACGAAAGTACCCACTACACTACCAACAATCCATAAGGATGCATTACATCCACCAGGCAGGCCGATAATTTAAGCACAAGGATCTTTAGCACATCCTGTGGCAGTATTTCTTGATTAGTTCCTGTAACCCTGTATCCAAAACTTGACATCTTAACTAAAGGACACTAGTGACCTTTTGTTGAAACCTAAGTCCTTTTCCATCATTGATTCAGACATGATTTTGAATACAGTGGACATTGTTTCATTATATACAAGTATACCTCACCTGCCTGGGATGTAAAAATAATAATTAATGACTATATTCATATATTCCCAATTCCTGCCGCACCACCAGTGAGAAAACCACACAGGATACACAAATGGACAGGATACAAGAAAAATGTATGCAGTAGGGACATAGCCGCATCATTTTAATGGAAGCAAGGTCACAAGCTGTAAAAATTTCACGTTCAGAATTAATGAAATCAAAGGATAAACAGACTGAATCTCAAGGACATTAGCTTGGACTGATCAATTTAGTCCATTCATTAATCAGGCAACAAGTGCATTATGGTCAATTGTGTGTTCAGATGAGTCTCTTCCCTCTTTACAAGGGGTACGACTAATGTCCTGTTATCAAAGGGGGATAAATCTCAGGTGGTAAAAACAAAAATTTCTAAATTAAAACCTAAAAGATCAGAATTTCTATTTAAACAGTGGAGGGTTATAAATGCCTAAGTTGCACCACCTGCAGGCATATGGAGACCACCAAAACCTTCAATCAACCCCCACTTGGGCAAGGTATACAGAATCAAACATGTACTTACATGCACGTCCAAATTTATGGTTTTTATTCTACATCTTATATAATAATAATATTTTTAAGACTAGAAGAGCTTTCAAGGAGAGTTTTAGTCTGTACAGATCAGCCATATGTTCTGGTTTAACCAGAGGGACATTTGATCAACCTGTGGCTATACATTTTGTTGAACACAAACATTCACTGTTGGATCTCAAGTGTAAAATAATTGGTCAAGTTCCACTGAATAAAAGAGGAGGGGATTGTGACTTATTGCTATTGCATTTAGAGGCGAAGTGGATCTTCACATTGGGCACAGTGAATCCCGGGGGAATTAAATGACATTTTACCATTAGTGTTTTCTTTAACATTATTATATTTGTAGGTGTAATCTGTTGCTATCTTTTTTGCCTTGTTATCTATGGGAGTTACATTTCAAATAATAAATCAATAATAAATTGTGGGGGTATCATTGACATTTGGGGGGATGTCTCATGAAGTATTGTTACTTTATGTTTATTATAATGTTGTGGTTTTGATACATGAACGCCATTTGTGTTACAGTAGTGCTCTAGGGCAATTTTCTAATGAGTACTTTGGGTCTTCTTTGTACTTGTTGATTTATTGATTTTTTAATACAGGCTGGTGGTGTGTGTGGGGACCTGACGCTTCCCTGGTTGCCGTGTGATGAGGAGTTCCTTACTCAGAACGGAGAACATGTCTAAGCAGTTGCGAGGGAGGTGTCATGTTTCCATGGTGACGCTGAATGACGTCCTCCTATCGGAAGTAGATGTAGAACATAGCCCGGTCACAGGTACATGCAATCGAGGCGCTGCATTCTCATGGTTGAACTCCCATTGTTGTGAGTTGTTCTGAGCAACTTCCATTTTGTGTGACTTGTCTTAAACTGTCAAATGGGTGTGTCTCTTGTGGGAAGTGGGTGTGTCTTGTACTACCCAGTGGGCAGGTCTAGAAGTGTGTGCAGAATGCTGGCAACGCTTGTCAGACTGGAAAATATAGGAATATGGGTAGTTTTACTATGGTTTACTATTATTTGCACCATGTACAACCTGCATCATCGAAATGCATTGAATGCCTGAAAAATATTCTTAGGAATAAACACCGGGGACAATGATGATGATGATGATGATGCTGCTGATGATGATAATTAATATAACGATTATGATTATTACTATTACAATTATTATTATTATTATTATTATTATTATTATTATTATTTCATGATTTGTAATCCATATACTCACATGGCAGTTAATTCCCCTTTTGCTGAAATCTCAAGTTAGTTCTTTAAACTAATTATTCAGTGTCTATAATAAATGTAATCTTGTGTCTTTGTGAATCTGTAACAGTCTATGCAGGACTACATGTATGCAAATATCTGATGTGTATATTAGCAGTTTATGTTGGCTTCATCATGTAACTTCCATAGGAAAGGTATTATTTCCCAGTCAGGGATGGTAAACAATCAGAGCACTGTAAGTTCATCAATCCCACTTAGTATGTTAGCTCACATGAGCAGGGCCCTCCATCCCAGTGTTGTTCCCTCCTCCACCACTCCCCCCCCTCACTTCGTACCCTCTTGTCCCATTTCCCAGTATGGTAAACAATCAGAGCACTGTAAGTTCATCAATCCCACTTAGTGTGTTAGCTCACATGAGCAGGGCTCTCCATCCCAGCCCAGTTCCCTCCTCCACCACTCCCCCCNCCCTCTTGTCCTGCTACGCCTTCTCAACCTCTCTCTGAGCTCTATCCTCTCCTCCCTGATCTGCCAAGCTTGACTCCTCGCATTTTACCTTGCTGTCTGTGCTTTCTTCACTTTATTGTATTGTATTGATATTTGTATTTTTATATTTTATTTTATTGTGTACTATGATGTCCATCCCTATCCTGTATGTCTGTACTGTATTTTGTTATTGTATTTTGCATGGCGCAGTTGTCACCTTGTGGCCCTTGTAAATAAATAAAAAATAAATTAAATAATAATAATAATAATAATAATAATAACAGAAATGGAAAGCACACACTCAACATACTGCAACAGTAACATTTCAGATGTAAAAACAAATTACCTGATCCATTTTATTTCTGTGGGATCTGGATTAGCATCAGCATTACACTTTAATTGAACATGTTTTCTTCCAACAAACCAATTGCCATCATAGCCAGTTATTGAAACTTCAGGAGCATCTAAAAAATAAGAGCGCAGCCTTGAGGCCAAGAGGGAGTCTGCTTTATCCCCTTTTTCATAAAATTTTTGATTAAGCCACTTAAGTTTGTTTGCAGCTTGATAGGCTATTAGCAGATTCAGCTCACCTCTGATAGTGGTGAGGGCGCTAAGCGTCTGGGGGGTAGGATGAGCCTTATGTTGAGCCTCCAGTCATTGTAATAACAAAGTAAAGAAAGGTGAGACAGCGCTAGAAGTCGTAAAATATAAATTAAATTAAATTATAACTGTAAATACAACTGCGGTGGCTGAAGTATATCAATAAATTATATACACCAGTGCATAAGGTATATTAAATTTGTATATTTATTAATAATATTCCTATTAAAAAATGCCTAAATAGGCATAAAAATTTATAAATAAAATATAATAAGTAAATAACATAAAATCAATTACATTCCTGACAAATCACTTGATTCAAGCTCAGCGGTGTTCAAGACTACAGTGAGACAGTTTCCCATGGATTTTCTTAATCCTTTATAAATAAGTTGGTATCACAGTCCGCAGGGAACTTCTCCCCTCTGTATATGGGGAGGCCGAACGGAAGGTAAAATAACCACTGTGTATCAGACTTTATCAATTCACAGCCTGGATTGGTATGTTCATTACTCAATGAAACGTTTAAAGACACTTAGCTGTATCCACTTGATATGCAAAGTGAATAATGAGTTCATTCACCAGATAATACAGGTAAAGTTTTATCAACTCACGCCTCCGGAGCCTCAATCGATGGGTTGCTGGAACAGACCATCTAATCCAATAAGCTCTTAAATTGATGAATAGTCCCCGTAGCGTTTTCTTAATGAAAAGGCAAAACCGGGACCTATTGCCCTCTGCTTGAGAAAGTGTCCAGGACGACACGAAACGCGTTGCAGTTTAAATCCTGACAGCATTGAAGTCCAGCCCGACAGTGTTTTAACTTAGCTCACCACTCCGCCTCTCACGGTTCATACATTGAGGAGTTAATCTTGAGTCCTAAACAGACCACACACCGCTGCTGTACAAACTGAATTACATCCAGTCAATTGGCGCCGGCTCCGGGGACGCCCGGTAAACCGGTTTTGCCTTTTCATTAAGAAAACGCTACGGGGACTATTCATCAATTTAAGAGCTTATTGGATTAGATGGTCTGTTCCAGCAACCCATCGATTGAGGCTCCGGAGGCGTGAGTTGATAAAACTTTACCTGTATTATCTGGTGAATGAACTCATTATTCACTTTGCATATCAAGTGGATACAGCTAAGTGTCTTTAAACGTTTCATTGAGTAACGAACATACTAATCCAGGCTGTGAATCGTTAAAGTCTGATACACAGTAGTTATTTTACCTCCCGTTCGGCTTCCCCATTTACAGGGGGGAGAAGTTCCCTGCGGACTGTGATACCAACTTATTTATCAAGGATTAAGAAAATCCATGGGAAACTGTCTCACTGTAGTTTCGAACACCGCTGAGCTTGAATCAAATGATTTGTCAGGAATGTAATTGGTTTTATGTTATTTACTTATTTTATTTATTAATCTTTATGCCTATTTAGGCATTTTTTTATAGGAATATTATTAATAAATTCTACAAACTTATTATACCGTATGCACTGGTGTATATAATTTATTGATATACTTCAGCCACCGCAGTTGTATTTACATTTATAATTTATTTTAATTTAATTTATATCTTACGTCTACTAGCGCTGTCTCACCTTTCTTCGCTTTGCATATATGTCTTCTGTAACTGCACCCTCCAGCGTTCAATTAAATGCCTCCCCCCACCCACTTTCATGTAAATTTTCAAGCACGTATTTATACGCCGACCATCCGCATGTATGTCCCCAAGTGCAATTCACAGGTCCGTGCCTAAAGCACTTACTTGTGTAAATAAAGTTACTACGCATGCACATTTACACCGTGCCTAAAAATATGCACACCACTCCACGTAAAAACGGATTTGTGAATACGGTCCGGTGACTAAAGGAAAGAGTTATTATGTCTCTAAATGACCGACGAACATTCTTTCTTGAATTCACTAGAGCATCTGATGGTGAGGTTAGTCTTGGTTGCAGGACACCCAGCAGGTTGTGGCCCCTAGTGATGGTCCCTGGTAGTACTTGGCAAGCTAGGAATAATAAGAAACTACACTGAAACCCACAGGATGTACATAGACATTCCCTCTCACAATGCAGACCCAGGCTGACACAGGGTGCAGATAAGGATGGATGGTAGGACTCAGAAGCACAGGTACAGTACACACTCTGGCTGATAGCACACACAGAAAGGTGCTGGAGCATGGGTGTATCTATAATGGGTGCAGGGTGTGCAGTGCACACGGGCTCCTCAGAACAAGGGGCCCTTTTGGCATTCATCCTGCACCTAGGGTTGGCAGGGAAAGGAGGGCCATTTGGCATCTATTTCTTCCCTCTAAGAACTTTCGGAAGGAAGAAATAGATGCCGAATGATCCCTTCTTCCCCTGCCATAGAACTGTCCTGATTCACAGGCCGAAAAAGGGGCTGGACTTAAAGTGCAGTTTGGCCCCACCCCTTTGAGTCCACTAATCGGGACAGTCATGTCTCGGGGGGGGGGCATGTACAAATCCTGCACAAGGGCCCCCGCACTACTTAAAACGCCCCTGCGCTGGAGACAGATAGAGTCAAATGGCAAGACTATCCCTTTATTCATCTGCTCCTACACTCATATTCCTCTTCCTTATTTTCTCTACATATTGTTCTTCTATTTTGTGCTGTACTTTCTATTTTTGCATTGCACCTGTATTGTATTCCTTATTTTATGATTTTGTACCCTGTCTGCTAATTATTATATAGTAATTATTGTCTTTTCTTTTGCCTCTGTTCGGTGCTGCAGAAACCATGTGGTGCCTTATAAATAAGCAATAATAATAATAATAATAATAAAGTAAGTACATGTGTGGTATATATGTGCCTGTGTCACAAAACATACCAAGAAAGTCTAGAGTAAGTAAACATGTATAGCTTAAAGCAGAGAAGGGAGAGGGGGGGATATGATAGCAGCTTTAAAATATATCAAGGGTTTTGTCCGGCTAGAGGAGGGTGGCATTTTTCAAAGGAAGAGGTGTAATAGAACACAGGGGTATGCATTTATATATAATCTGTTCAGCTCTATGGTAATTGACGTGCACAGTAGTTCCTTTTATTGAAGACCACTATCCTCAGTTCCCAGGAAGTAAGAGTCTGAATCATGCTTAAAATCACAGCCTCAAGTTGTTGTTGCTAAATTGTCTTGCTGGCTTGGAGGTCATAAAAGCCAAACGGAGAATTAAGGATGAGGTTAGGGAGAAGTAAAAAGCACTCAATTTAGGACAGTCTCTAGCCTAGGACTTCTGGTCATTTGAGGGAAGCAAGACAGTCACTGTGGATCATAAAGATGGGTAGGGTGGTGAGCTTTGCATTTGTAAGTCTGATTATATCCCACTGCAATAAAGACTTCACCATAATCTGTGGTATTTCTAAAACATGGAATACCACCATTAAACTCTGGTACAATTCTAAAACCAATAAACTGTTCTTGAGGTAAAAGGCTGATCTTTAACATTTCTGATAGCTTTATTATAAAGACCTATGACTTACAGTGGTTTTATAATTCAGTTATCACCCAGAAAACAGGAAGAATTTATCATGTAAACCCCTATAGTTTGTGTATAATCTCTGTTGAAGACAAATTGATAGCAATAACTGATGTTGGCTCAAATAACTGACTTTTCACTTTTATCAACTGCAAGGGCCTCTTGTCAGTCTCGGCAACACCTTGCTTTTCTGTCAGAATTATTGGTCCAAGAAGGAGTGGTAAGTGGCACCAATATCAGCACCTTTCCCAAGTGGTAAATTGTCTTGTTTATGGGGCCATAACTGGCTGGGACCGATAATCTACATAGTGTATGGTCAGCTTTAGTAGGGGGGAGGGTAACTTAAATAAAAAATATATGTGATTTAATAGAATGATTGACAGTTACCTCTACTTAGATAACAGATGGAATGGAGATCACAAATATTGCGTACAACGGCTATAGTGAGATCACCTTGGATTGAGAAAGTGCAAAAAACGACAGTGATCCCCCAAAAAAATAAAAACATAAAAAGTTGCTTATATTTATTGTAAATTAAGTAAAAAACAGCAAGAAAGAAATGTTTTTTTTTATACTAGTAAAGTCAGCAAGTTTTTTTTTCCCATTTTGATGTGCGTTACTTTTAACTTCTTTGGGCTGGATTCAGACCTACGGCCTAGTTAGGTTACAACGCGTAGCGTAATTACTATGCAACCCCCTAGGCACTCCCCCTCGGCCGTATGTACTTTTGCCGTTTTACGCTTGCCAAGCCCTTAACTTTTCAAAGCGTAACTACTGACGCACGTAAAGACTGCACGTTCGTAACTGCCTAAGCACGCCCATTATGTACGATTTAAATGCCTCACCCCGCCTCCGAAGCGTAATTACGGGTGTGATATGGCTGTCACGCCCCTTCATTCATAGTTACGCTGTTGATACAAGGCTGGTACGTACGCATGCACAGTACATACAAAACAGCATTTTTACGCCTCCGGCTAGCGTAAATACACTGGCGTACATAGCTCAGAATCAGGCCCTTTGTCGCATTTGTAATTTTTTAAAACCTTAGAGAATTTGTTATAATTTTGAGAGCTTTGTGAACATCTTTATTTCTCAAGCTATAAATCAGAGGGTTTAACATTGGCGTGATTGCTGTATAAAACACAGAGACTATCTTGCCTGATAAAATTCCTCCATGTTCTGGCTTCATATACATGAATAACGCAGACCCATAGTAAAGTGTCACTACGGTTAGATGTGAAAAACAAGTGGAAAAGGCTTTAAATCTTCGGGGCTGGATCCTAAATACAGCTATGATGATGTGAATATATGAATACAGAATAAAGGAAATAGGTACAAAAAGAAAAAAGATAGTACCAAATTGCTTAGCAATATTTGTTAAAGTAACGTCACTGCAGGACAACTGAATTAACGTTGGAGCTTCACAAAAAAAGTGGTTGATTAGGTTATGATCACAATACTTTGATATATATAGAACATAGGTGTCCACAGATGACACAATAACACCAGTCAGCCATGATGCACTGATCATACTCACAGAAGTCATTGTTTTCATAATTGTATTATAACGTAGCGGGATGCAGATGGCCACATATCGATCATAGGCCATAAAAGTCATAAGGAGACACTGTGCTTCCACAAACAAAAGAAAAAAGTAAACCTGAATGAAACATCCAACAAATGAAATTGTTTTATTTCCCGTCAGACAATTGGCAAGCATCTTGGGGACGATTGTTGAAGTCGAGCATATATCCAGGAATGACAGATTGACCAGAAATAAGTACATAGGGTTACGTAGATGACTATCTACTCTTACAGCCACTATCAACAAGAGGTTTCCTGCCACTGTCATTATATAGATGATCAAAAAGAAGCAGAATAGTGGAAATTGCAGGCCAGGGTCTGATGAAAGTCCAACAAGAATGAATTTGTTTATAGCACTGTAATTTCCTTCTTCCATGATATGTTGCTTCCATTTATATACATACATGTTGCACTGTGGATAAATCACTATTTAATAAGAGCATATTGAAATTTTATCATATAGCATTAATATTGTGTGTGAGATCACACCAAGAGGGTGCACAGCTTACTTCCCAGACTACTGCACCTCAAATGGTTGTTAGCAGCAGAGCAAACCATTAAAGCAAAGCCACAGGACCAATATTACAAATTGTAAAAATAATAATTAAACCAGCCAAAACCTGCTAGATAATAAAAAAAAAGTGTCTAAAAAAAGGTTTGAGTAAAGTATTTTCCTGGTTATTACACCCCCTACATGTTACATGCTGCTGTGACATTCGCAGCAGCACAAACTTTTTTTTTATCTCTGGTTGCTTGAGCAGTCCCTATATAGCCACTCCCGGTGCTAGTCTGATTTATAACTCTCAGCTGTTGCCTAACAGCCAAGATTCAGACTAACCAGAGCTGGGAGGCTCTCCAGCTCTAATTGGCTATTCAATGTTTAAATATCCAGCAAGGAGAACTCTCCCTCACTCTAGTGTATGCTCTAGCCATTTTGTCAGGTTGCTTCAGGTTTAGTTCAGCAGAATTCTTGTCCAGTTCTTTGCTCTGTCTTGCTGTTCTATTGCCTTGTGTTCATGTTACATCTGTCCATTACCCCTGCTCATTCCTGCCATTTGAGTTTATTATTCAGCTTTCTACTTTTTTGTCCCCGGTGTGGTTATCTCTCTGACCTTGGATCTTATTACCTGTGCCTTTATCTTTTTATGTGTATCCATTCCCAGTTATCTGGTATCCTGTGTACTCAACCCCACTGTACCAGCCCTGCTCTCCCAGTACCTATGCCAGGTATTGGTTCTGGACAGAATCCTAGTCTGATTCTCAGAGTTCTGTTGTGTTTTGTCAGTGTCACAATGTGCAGCAAGTGCCTCACTTACCCGCACAGGATATGGCCATCTGCAGTTCTGTCCTGGCAGTCCTGCAGTCCAGGATCATGGAGACTGTCACCAGCATAGTGACAGTCTCCCATACTCACCTAGCCTGGACCGCTGCAGTCTCTTCTGACATCCCAAGTGGAGTTCTGGCGCTAAGTACCGCAGATCTCCAGTCCATGGGCGCCGCCATCTTGCTTCTGTCACATGACACTGAAGCACCAATGAAAACTCACCTGTCCAGTCCTCCAGCCAATCGGTGCACTATTTAAACCCTGTGCACAGTCTTCTCATTGCCAGAAGAACTTGTTCACTCCAGGGTGCCTGGCAATCCTGATCTTGGTCCTGATTCTGATCCTAATCCTGTTCCTGGTCCTGATCCTTACCTGCAATCCAGCTCCAGTCCAGCTGACCTGCAATCCAGCTCCAGTCCAGCTGACCTGCAATCCAGTTCCGGTCCGGTTTACCTGCAATCCAACTCCAGTCCAGCTGACCTGCGATTCAGTTCCAGTAAAGCTGACCTGCAATCCAGCTTTTGCAAACCTTCTACAGCTGAGCTCTATGCCAGTTGGCCTGGTAAGCCAAGTTTATTCATTGAACTATTCTGCCTGCCTGTTCCAGTCTGGCATAGTCCGATCCTGCCAAGTTTATTCATTGAACTATTCTGCCTGCCTGTTCCAGTCCGGCATAATCCGGTCCTGCCAAGTTTATTCATTGAACTATACTGCCTGTTCCAGTCCGGCATAGTCCAGTCCTGCCAAGTTTATTCATTAAACTATCTTCCCTGCCTGTTCCAGTCCACCTCAGTCTGGTCCTCGCCAAGTCAACTGTATTATCTTGCCAGTCTGATCTAGTCCGGCATCATTGTGACTCTCATTGTGTTATTTGTATCCACCTGTTCCCTGAGTGCTTGTACCTTCATTAACCTTTCATTAAACCTGGTAGCTTCTATTTTAAACCTGCTCGTCTATTCCTTCCCCTGGTACCCGTGACAGATCCACAAAACTCCATAGTCGTGACAGTCAGGTTCTGTTCCTGTCTGCTCTCAGTCCTAGATCAGTTTTCCCCCATTCTTGTTTGGTACTGGTTCTTGTCTGTGTTGGTTTCTGTGGTAGACTGTTCCAGTCTTGTCTCCTGTATTGTCTATTTGTTATGTCCAGTTATCCTATGATGTCTGACTCCCAAACCCCCCTTGCTATTTTGGGAGCCACCACTGGGGGGCTGCGACCTGTTGGGGGACCGGCAGCCCAGACTAAATCCACCATCAGGGGCCCCAGCTAGACTCAGCGACCTGGTGTGTGGTGACATTATTACCACAGGGGTACTGAGTTCTCAGAGAGCTGACAAGTCCAAGCTCCACAGAAACCTTGACGAAGTGAATTCAAGCCTTGGGGGAGTTTATTCAAAGTGTTTCTGTCCAAGTAGCCTCACTTGGGGGATTGCAACTCCTGATGACTCTGCTGGGGTGCATAACCCAGAGTTTCCTTTTAAGGCACAGTCTACCATAATTCCAGTAGATACAGTTGAGGCTTCTATCCTAGGAGCCAAACCTTTAGTGCTTCAATAGTTTTTGACAGATCTAATTTTTTGGTTGTTTCAGTGCCCCATTAGTCAAAGTTGGGCCTAATACCCCAAGAGCCATGTCAGAGCACAGTCTCCATCAATAGCGGTCAAGACGCAGACCCCAGTAACTGCAGTCTGGATGAGTGTCAAAATCAGGGCTACTTCCACACGAGGTGTGCTCCAGAAAGAACAGCTAAAGCATATGCTCCCTTGGTCATTGTTGGGGCACACGTCCTAGTCATCACAATGAAAATGCGGGCCTCAATTGCCAGAGTTGTGATACAACTCAGGAAAACTATGGCTCAAACCTCTCAATTTTAGAGGCCAGAACCATGAACTGTGCAGTCCCTTGAGTCTGTGCTTCAGAGGACTTTGTCTTCTGAGATAGTGCCATGGACTGCTCAGTCTCTAGTGCCTGTTCTCTGATTATTCCATCAGTTGGACCAGAACTGCCAACTGTTCATCCCACTGAAACAGAATCTGAGTCTCTCAGTCCTGGATCAGTTTTCCCCATTCTTGTTTAGTACTGGTACTTGTCGGTAGTGGTCTAATCCAATACTGCTCTTGTATTATCTGTTTGTGTTGTGTCCAGTTCTGCCATGTTGTCTAACTCCCAAACCCTTCTCGCTACTCTGGGGGCTGCCACTGGGGAAACCAGGCCCCAGTTATACCTATGCACTCTTGTGTGTGGCTAACGCAACACTACATAGAATGTAGTCCTATTATATATCACCCTGCCACTGCCAAAGATTTCCATAATCACAGTTAATCTTATTATACTATAATGCTATAGAGGGATTACACTGTGGGTATGAACATATATATCATGGTTGCCAACTTTTGGCAGCTTCCCTCCGGGAGATCCCGGAGAGAAGCTAGCAATGCATGCAGGGGGCGAGGCTTAATGACACCGATTATGCAAATCGTGTCATTAGGCTCCGCCCCCTGCTCATACCCGTTTTTACTTGCAATAGGGGTCGGGACCGGGCTTGATGCAGCAAATTGCGTCATCAAGTCCCTTCCTGTGCCTAGCAACTCAAGTGTACTAGTGTTGCTAGGCAGGGGGGCAGGACTTGAGGCCGTGGT
>WWET01000499.1:282280-296707 GCA_011038615.1 Limnodynastes dumerilii
ATATATACTTCCAAAGAGAGAATAAGGCACTCAAGGAGTCTGTAAAGATGCAGTTAAAGCAGCTAATTTAATAGCATGAATGGTACACAAAGTCTTTTCATTAGATCCGACGTTTCAATTACACATTGGCAATTTTCATCAGGGCAGATAAGGTCAAAAAAACATTGTTTTTTTTTGCCTTATCTGCTTTGATGAAAATTGCCAATGTGCAATTGATACGTATGTATTTTGCCAAGATAAGCTTTTCAAACCCTACCTTAACTTTTGCCAACGTAACCGCAGTGATCCGCACACGTACGTATGGGCAACACGTATTTACGCAGCTAAGCACGCCCATACCGTACAATTTAAATTCAAACCCCCGCTTACTTAACGTATTTCAGACGTATTTTGGACTCATGTAAAATTGGCACGCCCACACGTAAGTATTATGTGACACATACGTGAATGGCCCATACGTTCACAATTACGCTACGTTACTGAGCGTATTTTCTATGGTGCGCATGCGCAGTACTTACCAAAAGGCGATTTTACGTCTCTGCCACGCGTAAATTCGCTCACAAGCGTTGTTCTGGATCTGGCCCGATGTGCCTAACACAAACATAAAATAATGCATTAATGAATATTTTGAAGATGTAAACCTTAGTGTGACTTTGTTAGCCTAATTCACAGTTAAGAGTTAATTAGGTGAGAACAGATCCGCTCCTAACTCACTCGTCCTGCCCCGAACACACCTCTCGGTTTTAGGTACCTTATGTCACATAACAGTGCCAGAGGGCTACCTTATTTTACAGTGTGTAATTTCCATTTTAAGAAGGAAACTACGCTTTGAAAATGGCTTTCCCTGCCTTTCCTGGATAATCTACAACACTGCCATTAACCAGTAACAGACTAAACCATTCTATCTATAATATAAATATTATAGAAATGTCCGTTACACATATTTGCAAATATATGATAAGCCACCAGCCACCGTCAAGGCCTTTCTTCTTATGGTGGACCTAACTCTAACAATGAGAGTCCCAATGTTGGGTCATATATATATGTTTTTAAATTGAGAGCTAACTTACCTCAGGGGGCACTCCTTAACGCCGCCAAAATAGCTGCTGTGGAACAACACCCCCTCTCAGATGCTGCTCCCAGACAATCTCCAAAACAATATACACACAAATATGAAAGTTGCTCAATTTATAGGTAAATGCAGACAGGTGCATGAAAGTCAGGGGGTTAATCTGCTAGCAACAGAAACAATGTAAAGAAAATGCTCCAGCAATACTGTCATTACCAGTAATAGAATATAACATTCTGTCTGTAATATACACACAGGATAGAGAATGTCCAGCAACACTGCCATTACCCATTAACAGACTATACCATTCTAATTGTATCATACACACAGAAAAGAGAATGTCCAGCAACACTGCCATTACCAGTAACAGACTATACTATTCTATCTGTAACATACACACAGGATAGAGAATGCACAGCAACACTGCCATTACCCAGAACAGACTATACCATTCTATCTGTAACATATACACACGATAAAGAATGTCCCAGCAACACTGTCATTACCAGTAATAGACTATACCATTCTATCTGCAACATACACACAGGATTGAGAATGTCCAGCAGCACTGCCATTATCAGTAACAGATTATACCATTCTATCTGTAACATATACATAGGATAGAGAATGTCCCAGCAACACTGCCATTACCAGTAACAGACTATAACATTCTATCTGTAACATACATACAGGATAGAGAATGTCCCAGCAACATTGCCATTATAAGTAACAGACTATACCATTCTATCTGTAACATATACACAGGATAGAGAATGTCCCAGCAACACTGCCATTACCCAGTAACAAACTATAGCATTCTATTTGTAACATACACACAGGATAAAAAATGTCCAGCAACACTGCCATTACCAGTAACAGACTATACCATTCTATCTGCAACATACACACAGGATAGAGAATGTCCAGAGCACTGCCATTACCATTAACACATTATATACCATTCTATCTGTAACATACACACAGGATAGGGAATGTCCAGAAACATTGCCATTACCAGTAACACACTATATCATTCTATTTGTAACATACACATAAGATACAGAATGTCCAGCAACACTGTCGTTACCAGTAACACACTATACCATTCCATCTGTAATATACACACAGTATAGAGAATGTCCAGCAACACTGCCATTACTGGTAACACACTATACCATTCTATATGTAACTTATATACAGGATAGAGAATGTCCAGCAACACTGCCATTACCAGTAACAGACTATACCACTCTATCTGTAACATACACACAAGATGTTATAATGTCCTGTATGTATGTTACAGATAAAATGATAGAATGCCATTACTCAGTAACACACTACCATATACACAGGATAGAGAATATCCAGGAACACTGCCATTACTGGTAACACACTATACCATTCTATCTGTAAAATAAACGCCAGATAGAGAATGTCTGGCAACACTGCAATTACCCAGTAACACACTATACCATTCTATCTGTAACATAAATGCAAGATAGAGAATGTACAGCAACACTGCCATTACCAGTAACACACTATAGCATTCAATCTGTAACACACAAACAGGCTAGAGAGTGTCCAGCAACACTGCCACTACCAGTAACACACTTTACCATTCTATCTGTAGCATACACACACAGTATAGAGAATGTCCAGCAAGACTGCCATTACCAGTAACAGACTATATCATACTATCTGTAACATACACGCAAGACAGAGAATGTCCAGCAACACTGCCATTACCGGTAACACACTATACCATTCTATCTGTAACATACAAGCAGGATATAGAGTGTTTAGCAACACTGCCATTACCAGTAATAGACTATACCATTCTATCTGTAACATACACACAGAATGTTATAGTGTCGTGTGTGTATGTTACAGATAGAATGATATAATGCCATTACTTAGTAACACACTAACATATACAAAGGATAGAGAATATCCAGCAACATTGCCATTACCGGTAACACACGAAACCATTCTATCTGAAACATATACACAGGATAGGGAATGTCCAGCAACATTGTCATTACCAGTAACACAATATACCATTCTATCTGTAACATATACACAGGATAGGGAAGTTCCATCAACACTGCCATTACCCAGTAACACACTATACCATTCTATCTGTATCATACACACAGGATGGAGAATGTCCATCAACACTGCCATTACCGGTAACACACTATACCATTCTATCTGTAACATATACACAGGATAGGGAATTTCCAACAACACTGGGGTAGATCCTGAACTACGTGTGTGCGTACGTATTTTAGCGGTGCGTATTTTCGTACACGTAAGGTCAATACACTCCCCACGGCACACCCCTTGCACGGACGTATTTTCTCTATTTACGCGACCCAAACCCTACCTTAACTTTTCCTAACGTAACAGAATACGTCCGCTAACGGGCGTACAGACTACGCGAACGTACGCAGCTTAGCACGCCCATACTGTACACTTTAAATACCACCCCCCGCCTACTTCACGTAAAACGCACGTTTTGGTCACTAACGTAAATTTGGCACGCCCACACGTAAGTATTTACGTTAGCAATACGTGAATTATCCATACGTTTGAAAATACGCTACGTGAATGTGCGTATTTTCTGCGGTGCGCATGCGCAGTGCGTACAAATCTGCGAATTTACGTGTCCGCCACACGTAAATTCGCGGAAATGCGTAGTTCAGGATCCGCCCCACTGTCATTACCAGTAACACACTTTACCATTCTATCTGTAACATACACACAGGATAGAGAGTTCTCGGCAACACTGCCATTACCAGTAACAGACTATAGCATTGTATCTGTAAATACACACAGAATGTTATAGTGTCCTGTGTGTATGTTACAGATAGAATGATAGAATGCCATTACTCAGTAACACACTAACATATACACAGGATAGAGAATATCCAGCAACACTGCCATTACCAGTAACACACTATACCATTCTATCTGAAACATATACACAGGATAGGGAATGTCCAGCAACACTGTCATTACCAGTAACACATGATACCATTCTATCTGTAACATACACACAGGATAGAGAATGTCCAGCAACACTGCCAATACCAGTAACAGACTATACAATTCTATCTGTAACATACACAAAGAATAGAGAATGTTTAACAACACTGCCATTACCCAGTAACAGACTATACCATTCTATCTGTAACATATACAGAAGATAGAAAATGTCCCAGCAACACTGCCATTACCAATACCAAACTAAAACCATTCTATGGGAGGGCGGCGTTAACGTACTAATGCCGCCATCCCAGCGTATCAACTCTACCTTACGCTGGCTGAAGTTAGGGTAGCCTTCAGCCGGGGAGTGTTGGGCAAGAGCAGCGATGTTACGCTGAGCGCTACAGCGCTCAGTGTAACATCGTAGCTCTGGATCAGGCCCATGGTGTGGGCATTTATGTGTGCCAATGGAACTGGTTCTCTATTTATTGATGATGTGACTGCTGACAAAAGCAGTAGGATGAATTTTGAAGTGTTTCTGTACAGACTTGGGTGTTTTTCTTCCTAATACCCCTTCTGTGGTCCCAGTGTCTACTGATGTGCCTGTGGGGTGCTTGACACAGATCAGAACCCTGGGAAATTCGCTGGATGTATGTGCTGTGGAGAAAATGGAAGTTCCTGGGATAAGTAATAATGTGTCTGGCAGAGCTGTGCCAGAGAGTATGGTAAAAGATGGACATATAGATATATCTTGTAAGATTGTAGACAATGCAGAGGCAGCAGAGTGTGGTATTTCTGACATTAAGGCAGGCTTGTCTAGTGTTAATATGGATGCTGCTGAGGAGATGCAAGGGGTTAATTCTGTCACAGTTGAAGTTAGCAGGCTGGTGGTAGATGGTGTTCCTGCCACAGTTGCTGCAATTATTGTAGCTGAGACTAGTCAATCTGCTGTGAGTGAGAAGGTAAATAACCCAGCTATAGGCAAGTGTGTAGTAAAGACTGCATTGTGTGATTCCTCTAAGGTTCATGTAAATATGGATAACATTGATATAACCTCAGCTCCTGTGGTGGGCCTGGGTTTGGGGGCTACTGCAGTCGCCTCAGCAACTTCTAGTGGGGACCAGGGGGTGGGGGCAGGGTTGTTACCAGTCTCTTCCCCGAGTCCTATGGTTGCTGTAGGGTTAATGTCTGTGGGGGCTTCTGTTCAGGTCTCTAGAGTTGAGCAAGATTCAGGTGCAAGGTGTAATGCTTACAAAGGCTGCAGCAACAGGCAATATAGTAACATCTGGTAATCCCCTGCCTGGGTTTGTTAGTACAAGTAATGGTGTTTCTGGAACAGCAAGCAAACTTTCTTATGCGAACGTAGCTGCTAGCAGTAAGTCACAGCCGGGGTCATCGCATGTGGAGGCATCTAGTGCAATTCCGTTGGGGAACTAGCTCTCCCGCTCCTAGTCGCAATTTGTTCCCTAATAATGGGCCTGATCCAGACCTAGTTAAGTGATTGAACTTAGTTACTCTTGGGCTAAACCATGTTGATTGCAGGGGAGTCATATTTCATCTGTTGTAAGCAGTATTAGAGATGAGAGGTGATGTTTCCTATCCCAAGTCTAAATAACAGTGTGATAGTAAAGCTGGTCAGTATCTGTGTGCAGTAAGCAATTCAAGGATATATCCCTGCATGCAAAGAATACAATTAACTTGACTCCCCCTGAAATCAACATGGTTTAGCCCAGGTGTAACTAAGTTCAAGAACTTAACTAGGTCTGGATCCAGCCCAATGTCTGTAAGTTGGGATTTACTGCCAAAGACTTATTTGCATGTATTCATCCGCTGAATTTTCCGGAATATGATTTAAGTTTTTTTTACAATGCAGGGGTTACAGTGTTTCGAACAGATGTGGCCAAAAATAAGGGTAAGCCCCTTCTGGAACAGTTTTCAGGTTAGATTTGTGTCCAGGCAAGAGAGGGTCAAAATTACCATTTTGGTGCGCAATGAATCATTGCCTACAAATGATTTGGCATTTTGGGTGAGTCAGTTTGCAGATATTGATTCACCATTAACTAAGGTGCCTGATCCCTCTAAAGGGGTTTGGGGGGCTGCTTGGGCGGCAGTGGTTAAATGGAGGTCCTCAAGTTCTGGTACCACGCACTTGCTAGCAGCAGCCTATATAGGGAGTTCAGTGTTTTTATTATGGTCAGCCTAAATGCTGCTTTAGATGTTGTTCTCCCTTGCATCTTAGTTCAAATTGTACTGAATCAAAATGTCCATGGTGCCAGGAATTAGGGCATAAGTCATCTAAATGCACAAAGAAAAAGTGTAATTTATATGGTTTGGAAGGTCATGTATATGCTCAATGCCCGAAAGCCTTTCATAATTATATTGGGGATCAGGATCTGGTTAAGGCGACAGAGGAAGTTGAAACTGGTGTTCTAGACAAATCCAAGGGAATAAATCCTGTACAACCACATCCTGTTAAGTCAGTGTTTCAAATAGAAGGACATGAGAAGAGGGTATTGGGGGTAGGGGGTGGTAGAGAAGGAGATAAGCCAATCCAATTGCCAAACAAATTTGAAATCCTTTTGTCTAAACAGATAGAGATGGATGAAGTGGAAGAGGAGATTGTTAGGACTGAGGATGGTTCTTTTGTCTTATCTGTAAAAAAAATCAACCAGGAGAGAAAAGATCAAAAAGGGGAAGGTTAAAGAGAAAGCTAAGCATATTAATCCCATGGGGGGTATTAGTAAGGAAACTAGGGAAAAATATCAAGGCTTATTAGAGGGTTAAGGCAGCGGATGTAGGGTTAGGGGCAAAAGATTCTTTGATAAAGGGGAAGGTAAGAGGAGTAGTCCATAATAAGGGGGCAAAGATAAGGAGGAGCAGGGAGGGACCAGGGCCTGTAGGATCAAAAGCCACAGGTTTGGTGGACTCAGGGGGTGGGGTCATGTTCCAGGGGAAGGGTGGGGGTGATGACCCAGGTGGGAGGGTCCAGGTAGGGGTTCCAATTGATTGTGGAGGGCAGGATAGCTTACCTAAGTATATGGGCAGTAAGGGAATATCTCTAGTTTCGGCAGATAAGGAAGCTGTTTCAGGGCAGTACTCGGATTATGAATACTTGAGCCTGTCCGATGAGGACATTATTCCACCAGGTGTTGTGGTCAAGCGTAGGGGCTCCTCTGGGAAGGAGAACAGGAAGAAGTGTGCTAAACAAGCAAAGAGGAAGTAATAATGGTCCTATACGTATCACTCTGTAAGGATAGCTCCCCAACCTATTTGGTTTGCCACCATTAATGTGGCATCCGTTCTTTCCGAACGTGCTCGTTACATGGCGTATAATTTTTTGAACTCACTTGAAGTTGATTTTTTATTTTTGCAGGAGACTAGGGTAGGGCACCTTATGGACCTCCACAAGTGTAAAGGCAAGTGGAGGCGACGCCCCTCCTATTGGTCCCTGGCAGCCGAGCTATACGGTGGGTTGGCGGTACTTTTTACTGGCATGGTAACCATCCAACGGGTGATAGAATTAGTAATAGGTAGATGTATGGTTATGGATGTTACGTTGAAGGGGCATGACCTACAGCTTATTAATATTTACGGTCCACAGACTCAGTGAGACAGGAAATACCTTTTCAGAAAAATAAAGTTCTTCCTTTTTCAGCCAGGGAAATAGTCTTTGGAGGTGATTTCAACACCATCATTAGGCCCAAAGGCAGGGGAGGCTCAAAGACTGTCCTTGGTTATGACTCTAATTTTTTAAATAGCATGGTTAGAGAGTCAGGTTTGGTGGATGTGCATATTCGTCATTCACCTGACCTCACGGGTTTCACCTTCTTTAGAGGTAGCTGCAGGTCCAGAATAGATAGATTTTTTGTTAAGCAGAATGCAGCATCCTTTGTTACCTGTGCTAAGGACAGTGGAATTCTCCGATCACGTTTGTCTTTGCACGGCCTTATGTGCCTCAGAAACCCCTCCGAAGGAGCGGGGCCTTTGGCGCTTGACCTCTCAGCTTCTGGAGGAGGAGGAGATAAGACAGTCCTTTGATGACTTCTTTCAAACCCAGGAGACACTTTTGGGTGAGAAATCCCGTAGGTCTGAGTGGTGGGAAGAGTGCAAAAGGAGAACTTGGAAATTTTTCCGTCCCCTTGTAGTCATTAAAAACTTGAAGAAAAATAGTACTTACCAGTCCTTGAAAAGGAAACTTGACTTCCTGATCTCGGAGTGGGGAGATGGTGGGGAAATCCCCCGGGTGAAAGCTCGGATGAGGGAGTGTCAGTATGACCGCTATGCATCCTTGGTTCTGGAACAGGACTACGGTAAATACCACTCACCGGACCCCTTTCAGAACTGTAAGAAAGCTCTTGTACATAAGGAAGTGAGAGGGCTGATTGACACACAGGGAGGATTATTGTGAGGGAATCCTGGGTGTCGTCTGTTCCTTTTACTCCAGCCTCCTCTCTGAGAAGTCACTTATTCGAGAAAAGATGAAGCGGTTCCTGAGGGATACACCTGGTATTTGAAACATGCATGGTGCTCTTGATACCCTTGATGGCAATATAACAGTAGAAGAGGTCAGGATGGCCATAAACACTTTGGGCCAGATCCAGAACAACGCTTGTGAGCGAATTTATGTGTGGCGGAGACGTAAAATCGCGTTTTGGTAAGTACTGTGTATGCGCACCATAGAAAATACGCTCTGTAACGTAGCATAAATGTGAGCCATTCACTTATGTATCACGTAAATCCTTACGTGTGGGCATGCCAATTTTATGTTTGACAAAAATACGTCTGAAATATGCTATGTAGGTGGGGGTTTGTATTTAAAGTGTACAGTATGGGTGTGCTTAGCTGCGTAAATACCTGTTGCTCATACGTACGTGACCGGATGACACAGGTTACGTGGGCAAAAGTTAAGGTAGGGTTTGGAAAGCGGATCTCGGACAAAATATGTACATTCAAGGGGTGTGCCAAGGGGAGTGTATAGACGGTACGCGTGTGTAAATACGCTACGTGAGTCAACGTATTGCAAGCGGAGTTCTGGATCTACCCCTTTGTCTGTGAAATGAGCCCCAGGACCAGATGGACTGACATCTGAGTTTTATAAGATCTTTTCTGACATCCTGGCCCCTCATCTTATGGAGGTATATAATGAGTGCCTGGGTGAGGGCTTGCTCCCTCCCTCCAGTAGGACTTCTGCTCTTATATTGCTATCTAAGGGAAAGGACCCTTCCAGGATTGAGAATTGGCGCCCCATAGCCCTTCTCAATGTGGATTGTAAGATACTGGCAAAAATACTGTTTAACAGATATTCGGATGTTATGGAGCTGCTGTTGTTGTCCCCTTCTCAGCACTGTACCGTGAAGGGCCGTAGCCCTTTTAGTACTGTCCTAGGTGTCCGGGAAGCGATAGAACGGTGCCGTGCTGAGAGGTTGGGCAAATATTTGCTAGCACTGGATCAGTCTAAGGCCTTTGATCGGGTTAACCACAAGTACCTTTGGGCTCTTCTTAGGAGGTATGATCTTCCAGAGCGGTTGGTTAATTGGATAGAAGTTATTTACAAAATGACTGAGAGCTTCCCTCTAGTGAATGGTTGGGTAAGTCCTGCTTTCATGGTGAATTCGGGAGTCAGGTAAGGGTGTCCCTTGAGTCCCCTCTTATACGTGTTTGCAATTGATCCCTTCATCCGGAGGGTGGAGAGCAGCACTTTGAGGGCGGTACACCTGAGCCCGGAGGTATCGCTGAAAGTAGTATCCTACGCGGATTATGTCACCCTTGTTCTGTCCGATGTGGCAGAAGCAGGGTTTGTGGCTGACGAAATCCGTATATATTCAGAAGCCTTGTGCTCTGTAATCAACCAAGAAAAGTGTGAAGTTCTCTGGTTGGGGGAGGAGGGTGAGCAGTTCGCCCTTCCACACATTTTCCCCCAGGCCTGTCTTGTAGTTAAAATATATGGTTTCAAATATGGCCAGGGTGATTGTGCCCTTCTAAAATGGGGTGCAAGACTGGAGGAAGCTTCCACTAAGGTGGAGTGTTAGAAGAGGTGGCGATTATCTCTTCTGGAAAGGGTTGATCTGATTAAAACTTATCTGCTTCCTGTATTTCTGTATGTTAGCTATGTGTATATTTTGCCAGTATCTTTGTGGCCTAAGGTTTATGCAGTTTTCTTCCGAATGCTCTAGGGGAATAGGTTAAACCTGATCAAGAGAACGGTGACCTACAGACCGAGGAGGGCAGGAGGCCTGGGTATGGTGAACCCAGTGACCTTTTATTTGACTACTTTTCTTTCCATGCATCTTAAGAGTCTCTGTTTGGAGACTCCACCACGGTGGGTAGAGGGTTTCTGTACTTGGGTGCATCCGTTGCTCAATGACTGGATGAGTGGAGGGACAGTGAAAAGTTTTTGAGTTCCGCACGGGTACCTTCAGGCCTACGTGTCTTTGGGTTTGAAGGTGACAAGGAAATGACATCTGGAAGTGGGAGAGGTCAAAAGCTCCTCTAGAAGGGTGTTGTAGAGGAGAGTTTTGCAGTCTACTTTTGGAAGCCCCTGTCACTGAGGGACTGCCCGGGCAGTGTCTGCACAGAGGGTATAGCTCTGGTCACTGATCAGAGGATACCCCTGAAGTTCAGAGACATTGCCTGGCTCTCCTTTCATGGGAGGCTCTATGTTGGAGGAAACTTGAAGTATAGAAATGCCAATGATCATGGATGCCCACATGAGGAGTGTCCAGGGGAGCTGGAGATAATGGACCATTTCTTGCTGCAGTGTCCCTTTAAAATCGAAGTTTATTGTAGAGTTTCAAGTGCTTTGGGTCTTTCGGGGCTTAGTTACCCTGAGTGGGTTTATGGGGCACATAAGAGGTGGAAGCAATTTCATTTTGTCACTTTGTTCTTAGTTAGTGTAGTAGTCAGGTATTAAATGTGGAATGCACAGTGTCCAGTATCTCTCCGTCAGAAGGTCCTCCCTGTCGAGGTGGTGGTGGGTGATATCCTTCACGAGGTTGGTAAAATTCTGAATAAGGAAAGGCAGAGGATGGATGCCGTCAGGTGGGCCAGACTATGGCGTAACCTGAAGCCCCCTTAGTGGGTAGTTAAAGTCTGATGTCTTCTCTATTCTATGGCCTTTCCTACTTCTATTCATGCCCTTTAGATTTTGAATAAATGCTATTTTTTAGTGACGTGGCTTACATACAAGTAAAAGCTCCTTGCTTCCTCTTTGGCTGTGGGTGTAGGTTTGTGTGCAGTGCAAGGTGAAGTTAAGTTCTCCATGAGAAGAAATATAATAAATAATCCCAAATAAATAGAAAATGTATATATGTATATATAGTCTACTTTATTTTCTGTGAAAAATAAGACCTATTCCTATGGAATGAATTAATGTCTTCTGTGAAATGTTCAATCTTACCTTACTCATGGAGATAATGTTTACTGTTTGATTTGTCTTTTTTTGTTGCAAGTTTTTTTCAATAAAATAATACCACTAACACACTATTCCATTCTATCTGTAACATACACACAGGATATTGAGTGTCCAGCAACACTGCCATTACCAGTAACACACTATACCATTTTAAGTGTAACATACACACAGGATAGAGAATGTCCAGCAACACTGCCATTACCAGTAACACACTATACCATTCTATCTGTAACACACATACAGGATAGAGAATGTCCAGCAACACTGCCATTACCGGTAACAGACTATACCATTCCATCTGTATGGATGAAATGAAACGCAGAAATGTCCGTTACACAATTTACATCAATTTAAACACACATATATTATATATTGTCTATACAAATGATGGGGGGATATATCATTTGTATTAACAATTATATTAATTAAGGGAAATGAGATTGTCATGCAGTTATAAAATATGGGATTAATACAATATGGAAATCAAATACAGGATAAACATTAGCAATATATTGATATTACTAACACATTGAAACCTAACCAAAACCTGCAAAAAAAAAAAATATGGACCGTTTTAAGACTTTCTATTGAATTCCGTCCAGTAGACTCAGCGGCAGAGGCTATCATACAGAATTTGCGATTCACAAGTTCACATGGGCTTCGCCAAGCACTTACTCTACGATTTGCATGCCTCTGCCCACCCCCCATGCATATCACTTACGCATGGCGGGTGGGAAAGACCCCCATGTGGGGGATCTCTGATCCCCATGGAGTGCAGCATCCATCAGATGTGCTCCGTTGCGGGTCTAATGGTAATGCATATGCAATCCGCAGACCTTCTTAGTTGTGAATACGGTTCCTATGAACCTGGGACCAGATTCAGAAATAAGAACGTCAGGTCATTTACGCATGCGTTCTCTAGATGTAACCCTAGTGTATAAACTATCGGACGGAACTTTGTTCCATCCAAGCCCATTTCAGTGGAAATGGTCTGTGCTTACCCTCTGCCCACTAAAACGGGCAGGGGAAAGCATGCAAATTATACAGTGTGGGAGCCCCTGATCCGCACGTTAGACTTAATACAGGCTTATGGCAGTGTTATCTGCCATAATGCCTGCATGAGAGAGGAGACTGACAGGGGGTGCGCACTCCTCTCTTTTTAGCTGACGTACAGACCCTTGCACGCACGTAAAACACGCCGGAGTCTGAATCCGGTCCCTGATCCACAGTTTTACCGCAGCGGATGCGTAAATCTGCTTCTCACACTGTTCGCATCCTAGAGCTGCAAATTTTTGGATAGAATGAACTTTAAAGGCGCATGTCCTTGAAGCAGATAGGCAGATAGGCAAGGATGGCGAAGTGACTGCAGCAGCATCTACGCGTTTACATGTTTCAAACTGAAATAATATTTTTTTTTTTACAGTCAAATTAGACCACAAAAAAAAAAAATGTGTAGACTCTTTTAAATAATGCCTGAGCAGAATATGCGGCAATTTACTGCTATTCAGGCTTTATAGAAAAAAAACAACATGATCGTGTACTGTTGTACCAAAAACCAAATGATGCTTACATTTTACCTTTAAATATTTTTTACATCTTTATGGCTGTGTTTAAACTTTAAAAAACAGGCTATTTGCTGAATAAAAAGCGTGTACATTTTACACTCACACCACCCCCTGAGCGGGTGCAAAATTTTAGCGCAGTAAATGTAAGTGCCCATATAAGAACTACTCTGCCCCCTTTCTCAATTAAATATTGTGAAGCTTGCCGTTTGCCGCTTGCAGATTTTCTAAGCTGCGGGTTTGGAAAAGTGGAGATATCGCCCATAGCAACCCATCAAATTCAAGATCTCATTTAACTATTACATACTAGAGAATGTCAACTAGAATCTGATTGGTTGCTATAAGCAACATCTCCACTTTTCCAAACCCGCAGCTTAGTAAATCTGGCTCTATATGTACAAAAAAATATCTCTCATTTGCAAATGTGTATTTCTGTTATTGATATGAGTATAAAAATAATACAATTCATTAATGGGTTAATCAAGCAGTTGGAAAATATTTACTGTTCTTGCATAAAAACTTACCAGACATTTAGCATTACAATGTATGAACATATATAGTATCAGTGATTGTCACTATTACTGCATGTCACACACCAACCACACACCAACCACAGAACCTTACTATGCCAAACAAACAGCCCTGGGTGAGATATCTTTAAAGAGAGGAGAGAATACCGTGTGCTCAGTGTAATTGCCTCAAAGTTACAATGATGATATCGCATTCACCCATTTGACTTGAGAAAAGATTTCTAGAAAACTTCTGAGGAGCCTGGATACATTTGTTCTTGTTTTATGTTCATAATATTAATGCCATGAAATAAAGAAAGATTAATTTTTTCTTTGCTCTTTAAGCGTTTTCCCAATTCTATAAAGACAAGTAAATAAAGTCCTGTGAGATTATAAGAACACAATAATGAACCGTTAGGGAATTTGACAAAAAATACACCTGTTTGTATATTATTTTAATATAACTATTTCTCCAATTTAATATAAAGTAGATATGAAATGACATCTATTACATGATATATATTTTCTACATCACCTGTAATACACATATGACCCAATTCAATTGACCGTGAAGTCTGATTGCAGTGTTTTTTTTTGCAAATTTACAACGTGGATTTAATGTCGCACCTCATTAAAGTGTGTATTAAAATCTGCATATGTTTTTTACCTTAGGCCCAGATCCAAACCCTGCATGCTTTATATATGTGTGGGGATCCATAGTTACACACCCATAGTGGGGAGTGCATGCCTCTGGGCAGGGACATAACTAAAACTTTGTGGGCCCCACAGCAGAATTTTGTTAGGGGCCCCCTAACTCAGAACTAATATATATATATATATATATATATTGTGACAGAGACAGCACATGTCCGCATGAAAGTGATGTAG
>WWET01000499.1:300899-320317 GCA_011038615.1 Limnodynastes dumerilii
GCACAACACAATGACACACACACAACACCCTGCACAACACAATGACACACGCACAACACCCTGACACACACACACACACCCTCTGCACAACACAATGACATACACACAACATCCTGCACAACACAATGACACACACAACACCCTGCACAACACAATGACACTCACACACACACTCAGAACCCTGCACAACACAATGACACACACACATTCAGCACCATATACAACACAATGACACACACACAAGCCACTCAGTACCCTGCACAACACAATGACACACACACACACACACACACTCAGCACCATGCACAACACAATGACACACACATACACTCAGCACCCTGCACAACACAATGACACACACACTCAGAACCCTGCACAACACAATGACACACACACATTCAGCACCATATACAACACAATGACACACACACAAGCCACTCAGTACCCTGCACAACACAATGACACACACACACTCAGCATTCTGCACACACAATGACACACACACTCAGCACCCTGCACAACACAGGGTCCTGTCTGCTGCTGGCTGCATGTGAAGCATTGATGTGGGATCTCTCTCGCCAGTGCTGATATAGAGGATCGCTGCATAGACTGTCCATCACCATGACTCTCTATTGTAGCGCTGCACAGACAGACTCCACAGCACTGTTTAACATGGAGCCGGCACCTGCAGGAGGAACGTTAGTACAGGTGCAATGAGGTAATTGCTGGGCCCCCTAAGCCGCTGGGCCCCACAGCAACTGAACCCCCGTAGTTACACTGTTGCACCTGGGCTCCCCACTGTCGGTAGTAAATCTGACACTTATGTGTCCAGATCGCTACCTTAACTTTTATGATTAGTCGTAATGGGGCTTCCCCGCCCCCTCATTTACCTTGTTATCCCCGCCTGTTTGGTGGGGATATGGCAATCGCAAATGAATGGTAAGCCCTTTTTGTGTAAGTACCAACATGCGTAACTTTGGAACATCTGGCGCACACTTACGCAAATGTTCCGACACAAGGGACTTATAGCAAATGACTTGTGTGAGTCCCCTGTCGGCGGTAGGTCTGGATCTTGGCCATAGACAGGAATAGGCGCACTTCACGCCTATGCAGTCAGTTGAATCTGGCCCATGCGATGCTAACTGAATGCCATTACTCACCATTATCATTTACGTATAAACAACTTCTTTTTACTGATTCATGATTTAAATCATGATCAAAGTTTTCTTTCCTAACTCTTACTTAATAGATGTTAGTAGATATATAATTAGATATTATGGTTTCATGATCTAGAAAACTGGTAGAGGTGGCCATTATTTTTTACTTTTATTTTTATAATTTAGGTCTGTTGCTACACTAAATTAATAAAGATTTTGGATTACAGCAGCAATCTTAACTTTTTTTTTTGGAGGGGGGGCAGTTAAGATGAAATCAGATCAGGTAGTAGCTCATTGTAGTAGCTTGCATCTTAAGTGAAACAGCTTGCAAACATAAGTGAGTTTGAAACAGAATCAGGTGAGAACAAAGAAGAAGGTGCACAAATATTAAGACTCTCACTGCCAAGGTGCCCTCCATGTCTATCACCTTGAAGTCTCTGTTTGACATCCTCACTCATCCCCCCACTTGTAGCTCACATATTCTAAACCCTGCACCCTTTATCACCCCCTCACCAACTCCCTGTCCCATTCCCATCTTAACCCCTTGCCCTCACCCCAATCCTCTTCCCCCTTCCATGCTCATCCAACCCTGCCAACCTTATCCACATTCTCACTCTCCCCTTCTCCTTTGCTCTCTGGAACGCAAGATCCATCTGTAGAAAGCTCCCAGCCATATATTATTTGTTCATCTCTAACTCCTTAACCTCCTAGCTTTCACCAAAACATGGCTCTCCCCCACCAACACAACCTCACCCGCTGCTCTGGCCTATGGAGGTCTCTCCTACAACCAATCTCCCAGAGCCAGCAACCGTCATGGTGGTGGCGCCGGCCTGCTCCTCTCTCCCTCATGCACTTTCCGCACTATCCCTCCTGAGCCCTCTCTCATCTTCTCTTCCTTTGAGGTCCACTTTATCCGCCTTTTCCGCTCCTTAGACCAACCAAACTGCCTCCCTCTACAGTACCACCCTCTTCTCTGGCCTTGACTCTGCTTGCCCCCCTTTGCCACTCTAACCCCCAGCAATGGCACTCTCAGATCATGCACTTCCTAAAACAATGCTCCCACACCTCTGGCGTAAATCTCGCTTCCTTGCTGACTTCCTCCACTTTAAATTCATCCTTTTCTCTTACTGCTCTGCCCTTGCCAAAGCCAAGTAAATTCTCTGCTTCCAACTTTGCCTCCTACTTCTCATCCAAAATAATCTCTATCAGAAATGACATCTCCACCACCCCTTCTAAGCAATCATCATGAGTTTTCTTCTTTCCATCCTACGACAAGTGATGAGATTCACTCCCTATTAATATTCTTATCACCCTCATCCTGCCCTGTGGACCCTATTCCCTCACACCTTCTCTAACACCTCTCTCCCACTGCCTGCTCCCATCTAGCCCACCTTTTCAACCTTTCCCTCTCATCTGGTATCTTTCTTTCCTCTTTTAATAATTCTCTTGTCTCTCCCATTCTCAAAAACCTAATCTGGACCCTACATCCCCCTCCAGCTACCGAGTCCAGCTCCAGCCTCAAAACTCCTTAAGCGCTTAGTCTTCCAACATCTCATCAACTACCTTACTGACAACTCTCTCTTTACCGGCCCCCAGGCCCTTGTTCACAGTTCTTTGAGAACTTTGTTGCCTGGCTCACCCACTAGCTGTCTTCTAACCTTCATTCTATTATCTTGGGTGATTTCAACATCAAGGTTGATAACCCCTCCCACTCCAGCACCTCTAAACTGCTATCTATTTCCTCATCCTTTGGCCTTACTCAATGGATCACCTCCCCTACCCACATACAGGGCTACTCCCTTAACCTAGTCTTCACCCACCGCTGCACTCTGACTGACTTCTCCATCTCTCATTTTCCTCTCTCTGACCACCACCCCCTCTCCTTCTCCCTCTCCTGCCTCCCCTCACCCCAAACCCATTCTCACCAGACAGAACATCAGCACCCTCGACATCCCAGCCTTTTTCTCCTCCCTTGACCATGTCTTCCCCCACGTTACCCCTCTGTCCTGCCCCAACCAAGCTGCCTCCCTCTACAGTACCACCCTCTTCTCTGGCCTTGACTCTGCTTGTCCCCCTTTGCCACTCTAACCCCCAGCAATGGCACTCTCAGATCATGCACTTCCTAAAACAATGCTCCCACACCTCTGGCGTAAATCTCGCTTCCTTGCTGACTTCCTCCACTTTAAATTCATCCTTTTCTCTTACTGCTCTGCCCTTGCCAAAGGCAAGTAAATTCTCTGCTTCCAACTTTGCCTCCTACTTCTCATCCAAAATAATCTCTATCAGAAATGACATCTCCACCACCCTGCTTCCCCCATCCCTCTCTATTTCTCCACCCCTCCCTGCCATCCAACCATCATGAGTTTTCTTCTTTCCATTTTATGACAAGCAACGAAATTTATTCCCTAATCACTCCCTATTAATATCCTCACCACCCTCAACTTGCCCTGCAGACCCTATTCCCTCACACCTTCTCAAACACCTCTCTCCCACTGCCTGCTCCCATCTAGCCCACCTTTTCAACCTTTCTCTCTCATCTGGTATCTTTCTTTCCTCTTTTAATAATTCTCTTGTCTCTCCCAATATCAAAAAACCTAATCTGGACCCTACATCCCATTCCAGCTACCGACTCCAGCTCCAGCCTTAAAACTTCTTGAGCGCTTAGTCTACCAACATCTCATCAGTTACCTTACTGACAGCTCTCTCTTGGACCCCCTCCAATCTGGTTTCCGGCCCCTCCATTCCACTGAGACTGTTCTTAACAAAGTGACCAATGATCTGTTATCTGCCAAAAAAGGGCCACTACTCCATCCTCATCCTTCTTGATCTGTCAGCAGCTTTTGACACTGTTGACAATTCTCTTCTGCTTGAAACCCTCTACTCTTTTGGTCTCACTGACACTGCTCTCTCTCCTGGTTCTCCTTCTATCTCTCTGACCGCACCTTCTCTGTTTCCACCCCTAGCTCATCTTCCCATCCCTCTCCGCTCCCTGTTAGCATCCCCCGGGACTCTGTCCTTGGCCCGCTCCTCTTCTCCCTCTACACCTCCTCATTGGGTAACCTCATCAGCACCTTTGGTTTCAACTACCACCTCTATGCTCATGACACTCAAATTTACCACTACCTCTGCTCTCTAAAGAAACCAATCCCTGGAGAAACGCGTAAGAGATTATCCACAAAGCTGACACTCTTATGACCACTCTTCTATCTGATTGTACTCTATATTTTGTGACTTTGCTCCTGGATACCATTTCCCTAAAGGAAAACTGTTACAGATCTATAAAAAGTTTCTTATATTCTATGATATTTGTGCCGTATACCGCCAGCTGAATTCAACACTACTACCCCCACTGGGGGAGCCGCTGACACTGGCGCTACAAGTGATCCACACTGACAGGCTTCCACGAGGCTATAGATAACAAAGACGGGAGCAATGAAGATCTCTCCACGTGTGTCACGTATATACAGCCTCTTGTCATTACCACCGACAGAGCCAGACACACTTTGTCTCCAATTTCAGGAACTGTGATGGTAACGATTAATTTCCCCCTTTTTTTCACATTGTTTACTATATCTATATATACCATATCAGCGGCACGAAGGCTACCATTGCTTATGTGGGATTATCGTTATTTTGAACACTATTACATTAACTTTGTTTTTGTTTTTTTATCAACTCATCTTTGCAGATAGCAATTTAAGATATTATTTGTGCTAATATTGACATATCAGCTTGTCAAGTGTGCAATATATCTCACTTTATCTTAAATCTTCTAAATGCACATACATAATATTTTGGAGACTGAACCTATGAAATCCAACAACTACAGTGTTCCACTAAAAGTCTATTTATTGCCTCTTGGAATAGCTTTCTCACTTATAAGGAGTGTCTAAATGTGAGACTGGTCTGATGAGAGGATATTCTCCTGATATGCCATATTTATCTCTATGAAGTACAATATTGATGAACTACAATTTATTCATAAAGTCTCCATTTCTTGATTATCTTAATTGTGGTCATATTTTATTTTATGTTAAATACAGAATTCTGTGGGGTGTTTTTTAATTAAATTTTGATATTTGTCAGCATATTTTCACATAAATTTGTGTATGCATTTATATATTTTTTATTAGAAATATTTGGTGTAATTATAATAAATCTTTCTGATATACTCCAAGCACTTCCATTTTTTCTTGCTTATGTGTATTTTTAGGGTTTGGTCAACCTTGGTTTAAGCAGCTGGAGTACTGTCAGATTTTTTTCTGATCCACTTCACCTGTCTCAAAGTGCAGTTTCTTTTTTTATTTATGGTATATTACTTTACTGTAAATTTTTGTTTTGTAATTTTTCAAGACACTAGTGAATCTCCATCATATTGTGGAGCTCAGATACTACTTTTTATTCTAAGATGCTCATTTTGTGACATGGTGGGAATGTTAGATTGTAGGCCAATAGTAAATCATTAAAGGTTTGTTTATTTACCAGTTAGCAGCTTCTGGCTCAGACAATGAAGCTGACATCACCCATTCAACTTACAGAATGAGTCAAAGAATCTTTCTGTAGGACACTGTATGGGGGACATTAGCTGCATTGTCTGTTCTCTACAGGAAGCGGTTAGCTGTTAATTGCTAAGTAAACAAAGGTTTAATCATTTCTTATGCCCTATTAAACTTTCCCCTGCAGGTGGGCCCACCATGCATGGCAGAGATTTCCCTAATTTTGAGAAAGCTTGAACTTAGCACAACTGTATACACTGTTTACTTAATGCAAGTAAAATACTCTTAAATTGGTAATTATTCAAAACAAATTCTCTGGTGTGTATGTCAAGTTTTGTGCTTTATGTTGGGAATTTGACTAATGAGTGTGTTGATTATAGAGCTGTAAGGGGAATAATATTTATATAAGTGAGAATCTTCGAGTACATTGTCAATTTCTGCACCGAGATTTATAGGTTATCTGTAAGCTTTCAAGACCTCAGAAGTTGGTGAAATATCTGACCATTTACCTTCAAATAAATACTGATAACTTTATAACATAATAACCAAAATCCCTGTGTGCTTTTTATATTAGAATAATAAACTCTCTATGAACTCTCCAGCATAAATGTCTCTCCATGTTCTAAGGTGGACTATATTTTACAAAGGTATTGGTAAATATCTAGGAACTATTTTTTTAATGTAATGATTGGAAAAAGAAACATTTTTTTTTCTATGGATATAGGTGACAGTAAGGTGTGCAGATTACAATACTAAGTGCTATGAGGGGGAAATCCTTTAACCACCAAGATGCAGTTTTGGTGCAAAGTGTTTTGATTTTCATCTATTATTGCACCCACATTCTGTGACTTTGCATTCCGGTATGTATTCTCTGACCAATTGACTTCTTAGACTTAGAGTGACAAATACAGCTGGTCTTTAATTACTTTTTTTTTATTCTGATACTTAATATTTGATTTAACTCTTTGCATATATGTACATACTGATTTTTATTTACCCTTACACAGAATTCTAATTTGACATTAACACTCCTCATGACAAATGAACAAAAGAAAAATTGAGCATATACATATTATCATCATCATCATCGTCACTTTTCTCTTTTTTAAATTATTTTTCAAAAGATGTCTGTCTGTCTGTCTATATATCTATCTATTTGAAGAATTACATGAACATCAATAAAACCTCTGATTTTGAGACATGGGAAGGTTGCAAATTATTCTTCCAATTCAGCAATTTCTCATTATCTATACATTTACATAAAAAAAATAACTTACAGAGTATTCAGTATTCAGATTAAATCAACATTCTTGTGATAAAAGTTAAGAATGTATTCATAAATTTATAATAAAATAATAATCTGCACTGTAATATATAAAATGCAAATCTAAATTTATTAGCCAGTGGTCATGGTAATAGTTAATGGCAATGGTAATGGTTAATGGTAATGGTTATTTCTAAACTACTTCTTAACTCATTGTGTATTTTCATATTTATATTTAAAACAAGCTGATATATACATTGCTGTTTACTGGTGTTTTCTTTAATTCATGACTTAGTACCTAAACTTTTATTTAATAAATATTGAGATTACATTAATCTGTGATTTTATTTTCCTGAAAGGGAACGTCCATCAATACCTTTACCTTTAAATTGTCTTTACAAATACTAAACAGTAAAACGTAAAATTAATATGCAATCTTGTAATTTTTTTTTATAGCATCCTATAACCAATAACCAGAAAAAAAATTAATGACACAAAGTAAACATTAGCAGTATCAATCAATTAATAAATATTATAAAGTCAAGAAGGGGTATGTTAGTGAATTTACATCTTTTTAATGTTAAAAAGAAATGACATTATTGTGACTTTTTTCTTACTATTACTTTTACCGGTAGTGCTATAATTCTGACATTGTTGTAGAATTTTTAAAGTAGTCAATTTGAAAATTGCATTTGGTCTGTTGAATAGTATTTTACAATTTGTCTTTTGTTTTAAATACTAAGCACACATTAATTTATAGGTACAAAGTATTTCCTTTGTTGCCATCATACCTGCTTTTAGAGTCTCATTATAATCTTAAATAATGTACACCAAATTGTAGATACACATTTTTAGCTCACTATCATTTTTAACCAGATTAAAAAAATGTTGATATATGGATTTTACTGGTTTATCAGGATTACTAAGAAAACATTTATACTACTATTATTTTATGATGGAGCTCCTTATTAAATAACCAATATTTTTTATGATGTGGATATAATTTTTTTTACCGAGAATATTAATTTTACTGGATGTAGTCTAAGTGTGTAGGACATTTTCTTGGGTGAAGCAGATTCTCTCCTTGTGGTTCTTCTGTCCAATTATATTCTATCTTTAAATTGTAAAATTTCTAGCCTACTTTATTACAAAATTATTTTTGGATACTATTCTATTTATCGGGATTATCACTGGCTCTTTTATATATTTAATGATTTATACTTTGCATATCACTTTGGGTCTTAGAACACATTTCTCTTTTAATGGGGCTCATTTGAGGAACTCCACAGAAGAAAAGCATTTTAACGATTAGACAGTTTTCATAGAAGAGAAAATACTAATGATGTGATACAAAAGAATATTTTTTTGTTTTGATTTATTTTAGAATCATTTACTTTACAATATTTCTCCATACAAACAGAATCCACATATTATGGAAAGCAAGAATTACAGCCGAGTGACCGAATTCATTCTTCTTGGACTTTCTTCAGTCCCCTTTTTACAAGTTCCACTATTTTGCTTCTTCTTGATTGTCTACATGGTCACAATGACAGGTAACCTTCTGTTAATACTGTCTGTAATTATAGACCGTCGTTTACATCATCCTATGTACTTATTTCTGGTCAATCTGTCTTTCCTTGACATGTGCTGCACTTCCACAATTGTTCCCAATATGCTTTTGAAAATTCTAACCGGGAATAAAGTTATTTCATTGGCTGAATGTTTCCTTCAGGTTTATTTTTTTCTTTTTCTGGCAGAAACAGAGTGTCTTCTTCTGGCGTTCATGGCCTACGATCGATATGTAGCTATCTGTATCCCTCTACATTACAGGACAATTATGAAAACAGTGACTTGTATGAAGATGATCAGTGTGTCATGGCTAACTGGTGCTATCATATCATTTGTGGATTCCTATGTTCTATATATATTAAGATATTGTGGTCCTAACATAATCGACCATTTTTTTTGTGAAGCTCCGACGTTATTTCAGCTATCCTGCACTGATGTTTCATTAACAAATATTGTGAAGCTTTTCAGTAGCTTCCTTGTACTTCTTGTACCTCTTTCCTTCATCCTGTATTCCTATATTCACATCATTGTAGCTGTGTGCCGGATCCAGTCTAGCAGATATAAAGCCTTTTCCACATGTGTTTCTCACTTAATGGTAGTGACTCTTTTCTATGGCTCTGCAATAATCATGTATATGAAGCCACAATACAGAGGTAACTTATCTGACAAGATATTCTCTTTGCTCTACACCGTGATCACCCCAATGGTAAACCCTCTAATTTATAGCCTGAGAAATAAAGAGGTTCACAAAGCTCTTAAAAATATAGTCCAATGTATATACAGTATCAAATAAAAACAACAAAAAAAACATGAAAAGGTTCTGTTGAATAAATTACGTTTTTAAAATTGTAGCCCATTTTAAGGTATGTTTAAAAATGTACACGCCTTTTTTTTTTTTTTTTTTTTTTTTTTTTCCCAGTTTTTTTAAAATTTTAATTTCCACGTTATTCTGAAATATGTACAGACTTCCAGACAGTCACCATTCCATTCTATCACAAGCTACATAACAGGTGCAATGATTTTTCAATAAGACATTTGCTGGAAAAACTTTATATGATTTATCTTGCTCCTTCCATAATGCAGTGGTAGGATGAGGGAGAGAATATTAGGGAATGGAAAAACTGCACACACAAGATTTGAAAAATAGAATCAGCGGTGCTTCCTTAGTACTGGAAATACTAAGGTACAGGGGAAAAAAAGCAAGTATGTTTAGTCAAGGGACACACTCAGGGCACATAATAGGTAAAACATAACTTATATTGATTATATATTAATATATACTCAATCAAAGTTATGTTTTACCCAATATGTGCCCTGAGTGTGCCCCTTGACTAAACGTACTTTAGTCAAGGGGCATGTTAGTCAAGGGGGGTATGTTGGTGAAAGGCTGAGGCAACATACCTCAGCCTTTCACCATAATTGTCCTGTAACGTAGAGGGATACAGATAGCTACATATCAATCGTAGGCCATGAAAGCCAGAAGAAGACACTCTGTTTCTGCCAGAAAAAGAAAAAAATAAACCTGAAGGAAACATTCAGCCGATGAAATAAGTTTATTCCCGGTTAGAATTTTCAAAAGCATATTGGGAACAATTGTTGAAGTGCAGCACATGTCCAGGAAAGACAGATTGACCAGAAATAAGTACATAGGATGATGCAAACAAAGGTCTATTATCACAGACCGTATTAACAGGAGGTTACCTGTCATTGTGACCGTGTAGACAATCAAGAAGAAGTAAAATAGTGGAACTTGTAAAAAGGGGACTGAAGAAAGTCCAAGAAGAATGAATTCGGTCACCCGGCTGTAATTCTTGCTTTCCATAATATGGGGCTTCTCTTTGTATGGAAAAATATTGTAAAGTAGATGATTCTAAAATAAATCAAAACAAAAAAAAATTATTTTGTATCACATCATTAGTATTTTCTCTAAGAAGCTGCAGCTTCTTAAGCACGTATCTATCCGAAATGACCTACTGTGCATGCATAGTCATTTACAGTCATTTCATGGTCATTTACGCTATCTAAGTAGCCGATTGAAACGTAGATAGTGTAGGTGCGGTCTTTAAATATCAGTAGAAAGAGACGGCATTATGCCACCACGGGGTGTTTTTAGGAAGAAGTGGGAGGGGGAGCCATTTAGATTAGCTGGGGAGGGCGGGAGGGAAGCGGGGCGTTGCAATGTCCTTATGGACATTGCACGGAGACTTAAGGTAGCCCGATGGCACTCGTAAGTGCCAATAGGTACCTAAAAATGGGGGGCAGGTTGGGGGCTGGAAGAGTGAGTTAGGTGCGGATCTTCCCGCACCTAACTCACACTTAAGTGTGGATCAGGTCCTATGATTTTAAGAGACCAATGTCCATTTAAAAAAAATGAACTTTAATGAAAAAAGCCAACTGTGTGTTTTTAAAAACAGGCAGTCACAAAAAAAACCTCATACAGATCGTACATTGCTGTAGTTTACAAAATCCACATCCCATTTGATGAGGGTTTGCTCTTGTTTACATGACCCCCTTTGTCTGTGTTGTTGCCTCAGTACTATGTGCTCTGGCAGTGTCCACTATTTAGGGTATAACATCTGCTGCTTCTGGACTCTGAACTTGGCTTCTTCGCCATATGAGAAACTTCTCCTACTTCATCTGCTTTCAGCAACTGTAGATTTACACAGATTCAGGGCTGGATCCAGACTTAAGAAGGAGCTTGAAAATAAGAGAGAAAAGTTACTCCTGGGCTAAACCATGGTGATTGCAGGGGAGTCATATTCTCCATAGGCAAGTCATTATGCAGGTGAAACGTGAAAAATTAGAATATCGTGCAAAAGTTCATGTATTTCAGCAATTCAACTTAAAAGGTAAAACTAATATATTATATAGACTCATTACATGCAAAAGTAAATTTTGATGATTATGGCTTAGAGCTTATGAAAACCCCAAAATCAAAATTTCACAAAATTAGAATATTACATGAATTAAAAAAAAAAAGGTTTTTAAATACAGAAATATCAGCCCTCTGAAAAGTATAATCATGCATATGTACTCGGTACTTGGTTTGGGCACCTTTTGCGCAAATTACTGCCTCAATGCGGCATGGCATGGATGCTAACAGCCTGTGGCACTGCTGAAGTGTTATGGGAATTTCACACTAAACTTCAATCATCTGGGATTGTGTGCCTCTCCATTCTTCCACCAATTTCCAAATGAGATGCAAAATTTACTAGAATTTTTGCCACTTGCAGGCGCTCAACTCTGCAGCCCCAAATATACCAAAAGAGATTCCCATTCTCCAAAAACCTGTGTAAATATATAATAAATGGATCAATATATTTCAGGGCTCTGGGAAAAATAAACAAATAAATGAAAATTAATAAATATAGTGCAAATTACTTAAAAGTGCAAGTAAAAGTGCCTGTGCATCTAATAGAATAATGTAATTTTTTTTTAAAAAGGTGATACTAATTTAGTAAAATAAAAATGTCCAAATTTTTAAAAGTAAATTTTTGATCTAAGTTAATGTTCCAAAAAAAGTTGTATGCAAGTAACAAATAAATATCCCATAAAAGTCCAATCTTTGTAAACAAATCCTGCACGTTTTATAAGTCACTGAGATGTAAACAAAACCACTCCGTTTCACTTCACCATATGTACCTTTAAAACAAGGAGAACAGGTGTTGTTTCAAATATAATCCTTTACTTCATCAAATTAAAAACATTGTGACTTAAAACAATACAATATAAAACCGGGAACTTCCTTAGGAACATTAACTTGGATCAAGAATTGGCTTTTAAAAATTTGGACATTTTTATTTCACTAAATTAGTATTACCTTTTTTAAAATATTACATTATTCTATTTCATGCACAGGCACTTTCACTTGCACTTTTAAGTAATTTGCACTATATTTATTAATTTTGATTTATTTGTTTATTGCCCCATCAATTTCTCTCAGCGCCCTGAAATATATTGATCCATTTATTATATATTTACACAGTTTTTGGAGAATGGGAATCTCTTTTGGTATATTTGGGGCTGCAGAGTTGAGCGCTTGCAAGTGGCAAAAATTCTAGTATATTTTATTGCTATTTTTCCCACACTTTGCCACCGCTAGCTGCTTCACATAAATAATATCCCTCTCAATATGTTCTCCATTAGAAACAGACGTCAGAATAGACTTACAGAACTATCCAATTGGAAAGATGAGGATGGCAACTTTGAAGATGGGAGTTTAGAAAATCTTATGCATAGAATGGAGAAACTATTGATAGTAGAAAGTAAATCGTGGTGGGAAATTGCGGCCCTAGAACAATATTTAGCGGATCACATTATCCTCATAGGTCTCAAATTGAACAAAGAAGCCTCCTTTAAATCAGAAAACCCTGAGTTTAACATCAGATGGGAAAGACTCCTCCATAGCTGCTCTAGACAACTTATAGAGCTAGTTATTAAGGAGAGACGACAAAAATTAGCCCTCTTTGAGGCTAAAATTTAGTCCATTAACTTGTTAGTAGAACCATTTAAAGATCTAGAAGACTATGCAGAATTGTCAGTATTAAAGAGGAGGCAGATCAAGAACTTGTATTTCTATATAATCAGATGCCCAAGAAAAAGATTCAGAAGGATTTATCTTACCTGGGTTGCTCGATCCAGTTATCTGCATCTTTCTAATTTAGAACATAATTAATATATGTACCGCCCTTGTAACTCATTTGCAGCAGATGCAAAATTTTGAAGAGTGTGATCTATATTCTGTACGTGCGAGGGCAGTTCACTCCCCTCAAACATATGGCATTTACGAATCCTGAACACTACGTTAACTTTTAATCTCCCATCCAATGTAAAATGGAGGATTGTGTGCAAGCGCCGTTATTATACAATTTAAATACCTCCCCCCTCATCCACCATGCATACACACCATCAGAAAGACTTATTGTGCACAATCAAGAATCTTTTGCAGCGTGTTCTGATGCCTAACCATCGTGTTCACACACAGAGTACTTATGCATTCTAAATGTGTAAATAGGCCATTGTACACAATTCTGGATTTAGTGCTTAATCACTCCAACTCACACAGACAGACATCTGACAGTAAGGCTTTACCTTAAGTTTTCTAACATAGAAAGAAAAAATTGCAGACATACGGGAGGGAATCTGGGTGTATACTCATCAATAGGGAACGTCCTCAGCCCCTGTGTTTGAGGGACTTAACCTTAGTTTATAAACAAGTAGAAATTTAAGCCTGGGCTAAAAATTGTTGAATAAATGAATTGTATTATTTGCATGCAGGGAGGATTCTTTGATTTTGCTTACTGCACACAAATATTGCACACAGACCAGAGTAAACGGCAAATGGCATAGTTCCCATTCACGCACCAGTCAGCCAGACACACCGTAATGAAATAAACACACAGAGACACTGGGCCGTATGCAGAGCTCCGGCCGCATTGCAAATGCGGCAAGAGTTCTCCAATATGTTCTACTGCGCATGCGCAGTAATTCTGTAACGTAATCTACGTTACTTATTGCACACGGCCCACTATCTGGATTTTAAAAGGGAACATAGTTTATTAATTACTTGTCTAATTGGGCCGCAACTCTCATGGGTTTAGTACCGACAGACTGTTTGCTTTAACTTAATGTTTCCCCAGAGGCGACAATAACCCCCCCATTGCTACCGCTAAACCATGCATTGTCTGAATGGAGAAAGAAACACGTGATAAATCAAACTTACCCACTTTATGGGAGGGAGGGAGAATTCCAGATGAGAAGAAGGAAGCCCCTCCCCTACAGACCCCCAATATCAGCTACCTAACCACCCACCTTTCATAACCCGCCCACTCCTAAATCATAACAAGACTATACCTATTAGCTCCCTGTCCTAACCAATACCAGCTACCCACTAAACCTAATTAACCCCTGCTTGACATGGTGCTAAAATGGGTCCATGTCTTCCGTTTACTATCACTGCAGACCTATGGGGGTTTTGTTCTTTTTACTATTACACTGTTTTTTAGACTTTGGCCAGGAAAACCCCCCTCTCAACTCTAGTATTGTTTGCAACAGATAAAATTTGCCTCCCTTGCAATTCAACATCATTTCCCAGATGTAAACTTCCTACTGTTTTCCTCTTAGTTTCACACTCTGGATACAGTTAATTCTTATCAAGTCTGAATGGATGAAACAAGCTCCCAAATATAACCTGTTTATTGGACATAGGGCCTGATCCAGAGCTACGATGTTACACTGAGCGCTGTAGCGCTCAGCGCAACATCGCTGCTCTTGCCCGACACTCCCCCTTGTAGGAGCATATTAACTCTCCCTTACGCCGGCTGAAGGCTACCCTAACTTCAGCCGGCGTAAGGGAGAGTTGATACACTGGGACGGCGGCGTTAGTACGTTAACGCCGCCCTCCCAGCCTCATTACCCTCCCTCCCCCCTACACTAACTTCAGCGTAGGGACGCTGGGGGACATCCCCTCCAGTGTCCCTACGGCGCTACTGGCTTCCATAGTGACGCCGGGCAACATCTGCCTGGCGCATGCGCATTACGCTTACGGCCGCCGTACTAGCGGCCGTGGCTCTGGATCAGGCCCATAGTCACAATTTTCTAAAACTGTTTTTCCCAACATGTGAAAGTTACGGCATCAGAATAAATATTACAAAAGTTAATAAGTGGTTAAGTCAGTAACAACTTTTACAATAGTTTACTTAGTATCAGGCCACATACAATTGTTAGGACATTCATTTATTTATGGAAAACTAAGACATAATGATCAAATATATTTGAAATCTTGTTGAAATCCTCAAAGGACAAAAATACAGAAGGGGGAAGACTGTGTAAGAATGTTTTCTTATTGTCAAGAGAAATATCCTGGTCTCCACGCAATCAGTTGTATAGAGTTGTGTATTCTCATTAAATAAAAATGATTATCCTATGTAACAGACGCAGGTGCCGGGAAGATGTAACGACAGGAGTGTAGCAGTGGCCACCATCCAAGAGGGGCTTGTTAGGAAAATTAGAAACACATTAACCTTCTGTCAATATACTTAGTAAATCGTACTGCCTTTCACTTATCACTTACCTACTACCATTGCACCTGAACAGAGTTCCAACACCTTTATTCCACAGATTTTCCAAGTTTCAAAAGTTTCGGCAAAATAATTAAAACAGTACGCGTGGGCTGCTTGTGTAGGAGTCTGATGTATGTGTACTTCGTCCGTGCTGGTTGTGATGGTGCTGCTTAGCTTGTGATTGCCCATGTAGTCGCGTGTGAGTTGATGTGAGTTTTGGCATGCTTTTTCTTACAAAAAAACCCCACTGCCTACTACATAACCATACCATATATAACTATGTTTTGTTCCAATATAATATATATATATATCACAAGTGTCAGCACATAAATGCTTAGGAGGTTTACAGTAGTACACAGTCGGGCTACACTGAGGTAAGCTCACCCGATCAGTATCAGGGATACTCCTATAGTTGTGTTTCCGACGTCTTTTAAGAATGTCTATGAAAAGTAAATTTCTCCTTTTTACAGGCTTCTGCAGTCTTGGTAGGAGGAGTCAGATGTCTGTATGTCACCTGAATTCTGCATGCTGCTTGTGGAATTTGGCTGAAAATCTTTCATTGTTCATGCCAGCTGTTTCGCAACGGATCTCGATGTACACCTGTAGATCTATCTGAGAGGGCGGTGCAACCCTTCCACCCGCCTAAACTCTGTGAGGTGTGCAAGGGGGAGCTTAGTCACTTTACAGTGTGCGTTTGGTTTACCATTTCCGTGTGGATCAGCAGTCTGCACAGGTGACTTAAGGCAGGATTATGACAGCATTACTACTGCCATAACTGCACGGGAGAGGGGAATGACAGGGAAGTTCACTCCTCCCTTTCGTGTGGACTGTCTGTCCTCTGTGCATTTGAAAAATGCATGGAGGTCTGAATACGGCCCAGAGATAGTAAATTGTACTTTCCTAAAGTCACTAAGGTGGTCTTTAGTGTTCTCCTCCTCTCAGCGATCACTGCATGAACAGAAGATCCAAAGACTCCTACACCAGATATTTTATTTGTTTATTAACAGGTTTTTATATAGAACCATCAGATTTCGTAGGGCTTTACAATTTTAACAATCATTATAACAAGTCTAGGTGGGTAAAAGGGCCCTACCCGCAAGCTTACACTCTATAGGACATTAAGGATTGACATTAAGGACAAGCGCTATATATCACACAATGGACCAGCCAGAGCTCTGGAGCATGTTTTTAACCAGGATGTCTCTGTACATTGTTTTAGTTTTGTACTTGGTGTGAGGCCAAGTACTCCCTAAATGTGCTTGTCACTTTCAATATCTCAGTACTTAGTCACAGTTAATGGTTAAATCAATCGGTCGTGCATGGTAATAACATATATAAATCAATGACAGATAATGAAAAAAATATTACAATTCCATGCAATAGAAAAAATAAATAAGAACTGGAGAGGAGGAGACATTAACAAAACTCTAAACAAAGCTGAAAGCCGCTGGATTTATAACTTAAAAACGCTAAATCCTGACGGCCTGAACATAGACTTTGAGCTAGCAGCCTTCTATTAAATCCTTCTCTTCCAAAAAGAATACCTGGACATAAAACATTCCTAGATATGAATATCCCCCCCACTCCAACCATAAAGGGGCTTAAATTTGTTTCAGTCTACCTAAATTACATCTGCAATAATTATGTTTGTAAACGCACTGTAATTTCAGACCTGTAATATCCCCCCTACTAACAAAGACCGTTCCCTAAAAGACCTATCTTCAACAAAATATGATGCTGAGACCAGCACCATCCAGACACCCACACCTGTCTAATGTGGGAAAATGCAGCAAACGAATATTTAATATACCACTACCCTAAGTCCTAAAATAACAAATAAGATTTAACTAAATTCTACAGAATAATTTTCCCTAACCAATTCCTAACAGAGATCTTGTGAACATAATGTACAGAATAACACACGCCCAAAAAACGGCAGACTTGATGTTTCTTTATTTTTATTTGTTTTTCTGTTTTCTTTATTTTCATTTTTTTAAAGTACGAAATTATCTTTGAATAAACAGAAAATATTTATGTACAATATGAAACCCAAACTATGTATATATATACTTCGTTCTGACTCAATATGTATTTTTCTTGTTTTAATATGTTTTTTCTGCTTTTCTTACTTCTCATTGGTTAAAACTAATTACCACCCACTGTCCATAAATACCCCTCTGTTGTCCACATCATTATCACCCTGAGGAAGTCTAATTATTAGATGAAACGCGTTGATGGCACTACTATCTTGTTTTTTACACAATAAAACGCTTGATATAGACATCTGAAATAATGTCTTTTTTCCACGTGAGTAAAATACCTTCAGAATACTGAAATCGCTCCAGGGTTTAAAGGTTTAATTGCACTAAACTGGCGTGTCTTTTTTATCTCCTGCTGCTGCATACCTGACTGTAAGCTGAAACCCAGCCCTTCCCCCTGGATGACTTCCCCCTGGATGATCCAGACCTGAGGTGAAGGATCTCACAGGGAACAGCTGGAACTCAACACATCAGAGCACAAGCAACCCCGGTCCAGAAGCACGGCTAGCACCCGCAACTCTGTCGGCAGGCACGCTACACAACCTACACTGCAGCTGCATAAGGAGAAGAAAGAAAACGCACAGCTTCTGCAAAAACCAACACATCAGGACGGTGAGTGTTCTGCTTTTCTTACTTCCAAAGCAACACTGTATCCATCGGCTTGGACAATGTATCTGCACTAACCTAACCAATATATACATTCAAAAGAACTGCTCCAGTAAACGAAAGTTTCCTGAGATTTAAAATACCACGGACTCTCTGTCATTACTGAACTCTAAACCATTTATTTTTGCAATACGAACTATACCCGATCCCCCCCCTTCCCTTCTAATTACTTTTCAAACAACTGTATCATTATCTGTCATTGATTTATATATACTTTTTTCTACTGTTATTACCATGCACGACCGATTGATTTAACCATTAACTGTGACTAAGTACTGAGATATTGAAAGTGACAAGCGCATTTAGGGAGTATTTGGCCTCACACCAAGTACAAAACTAAAACACTATACTAATTACTTGTACAAGTCTTGGGAGACTGTACATAAACCCTATATAATTGCAGCTGTCCTTTCAGTAACTGTGGGAACTGAGCGCTGGGGACGTCTTGAACCTATGTTCACGGCTTCATAAAATTATGTCTCTGTACATTGTTGCATCTTTCCCTCTATCCTGACTAGTCTCCCAGTTTCTGCCACTGAAAAACATCCCCACAGCATGATGCTGCCACCACCATGCCTCACTGTAGGGATGGTATTGGCCTGGTTTCCTCCAAACATAACACCTAGCATTCACGCCAAAGAGTTCAATCTCTGTCTCATCAGACCAGAGAATTTTGTTTCTCATGGTCTGGGAGTCCTTTAGGTGCATTTTGGCAAACTCCAGGCAGGCCATATACTTGTTACTAAGGAGTGGCTTCCGTCTGGATACTCTGCCATGCAGGCCTGATTGGTGGAATGCTGCAGAGATGGTTGTCCTTCTGGAAAGTTCTCCTCTCTCCTCAGCAGAGCCAGATTAAGACTAAGCAAGATACCGGTTTGAAGGCCCCCTCCCAATGAATATATGTGTGTGTGTCTGTATATATACAGTGTGTGTGTATATATATGTATGTATATATATACACACACACACACTGTATATATACAGACCCACACACATATATACATACTGTATATACACACATATATATATACTGTATATATACACACATATATATATATACTGTATATACACACACATATATATACTGTATATATAGACACACACACATATATACTGTATATACACACATATATATATACTGTATATACACACACACACATATATAC
>WWET01000499.1:325920-345052 GCA_011038615.1 Limnodynastes dumerilii
CAAATTAATAAATAATCTCATAATATATCTCATATATATGTGTATTCTTACCAATTCCCTCATGGTTAAATTAAATATTTTGTCAACCAGTCTCAGTAATCTCAGAGGTCTTCAATTACCAGGAGACTGAGCAGCATTGTCAAAAGGCTTAAACAGTGATGTCTTCATGAATTGACTAAATTAACACTGATCCAATGGAGGTAAAAGTGCAACAGACAGGAGGTATATGTTACATCCAAAAGCATTAATATTTGTAACTATCAGAGTCACAACAGTCAATCAAGGGAGTATTATGTATCTCACACTCCATAACACGGTGCAAGTCCCTGCACCAATGCCTGTCATTACAAAGTAGGGACAGCTGTAAGTTGCTTTTCAGCTGTCTCTATTTCGACTGACAGCCGTTTTATATCTTTTATTTTTATGAATGGGTGAGTATGCGATTGGCATATGCACCCATTAATTTTTGGAGGCGCCGCCAGATCACCAGAGAGGTAAGTAACCCCCTCAGGGAACTAAAGGTTAGGCTGCTGTTAAGGAGGGAGACTTAGAGTTAATGTGCAGGGGGTTTAAAGACTTAGGGTTAGGCTGCAGGGGGGAAACTTAGGGAGACGTGTCCGGTGCTCCAGGGATCGATTGCTATGCCTCTTCGAAGCATAAGCAATCATTTGACAAGCCAGTTTGCAAGGGGGACCCACACTCTCCATAACACGTGCAGCCTCATATCTCACAGTCCATCAATGTTCCCGACAGCTGTTATAACTAGAACACCATCATAAGGTGAATAAGTCTGAGTAGATATGTAGAAAAAAATAGTCCCCCAAAACAACTACGCAATCTGTCCATTTAGTCTACCAATTAGTGGTGTTAATTATTAATGTAAAGCACCTAAAGTACAATACAGTAGATTGATTTTAGAATTATTATTTCACAGACAGAAAGATTTATCCACAGTAAATTTGGATATATATACAAAAAAGACACCCGAATGTTCTTGCAATTAACCAGCAACAAACCATAACATTCTATCTTTAAAATAAATGTAAGAGAATTACTGTAGTTATATACATCTGCAGATATATGATAAGCCACCAGCCACTTACATTATACAGATATATGATAAGCCACCAGCCACTTACAATATACATTATACAGATATATGATAAGCCACCAGCCACTTACAAGGCTTCTCTGTTTTGGTCCCAACTTTGGGTCATATGTCAGGTCTTTTTAAATTGAGAGATCATCCCCTGCAGTGGTCCCAGGTCTCCAAAAACAGCTACTCTGAGACAGCGCCCCCTGTCAGCTGCTACGCCAGACACGCTTTTCCCAAATACAACATAGAGATTGCTCAAATCAATTTATAAGTTAATATAGAGCAGGTGCTGCAAGGTATGGGGAATTCACACAGATACAAAAAAGATAACCCAGCACTGTTGCTGGTTAATTGCAAGAGTGCTGGGTGTGTCGTTTTTGTACCTTGTAGCACCTGCTCTACTTATAAATTGAAAATACAGGATAAAGGACTATTGCGCTCCAAGTCTCCATAAAGGTTATGCTTGATCTAGCTGCTGTCCCAAAGTCACTTCAAGGTTTGCCAATATAGTATGGAGGGAAAAGGTTAAAGCGCTCTGATCGTCATGTATTCAAATGTAGTTGCCCAATAAGTCTATATAATGTGTCTGTGTGACTCCAAACCATTTGATCGGTAGAGATATAGACAGTGGAGAGAGACAAAAGCAATAATAGTGCAGACTGTTGATGATAAATACGGGAATTAATTGTATGCACTCACATCGGTTCCACTTGTCTCTTAGCCTCTCTGTTGGGCCTTTATGCTGCTATTTTCCTGGCGGAGAAGTATGTAGACAAATGAGCAGGGGAGAGAGATGGAGACAGTGGGCCGGATTCACAGCCCATACGTGTTGCACATACGTCCTTAGATTACCGATAAAAGATACTATGCATGCGTAGTAACTATTTTACGTAATCTACGTATCGTTTTGTTACGTAGATTGTGTATATGCGGTCTTAAATACCGCATATATGCAATCTACCTAACAAAATGATACGTAGATTACGTAAAATAGGTTTTATATATATATAATATCCCAGTAAACGGCACTCTGAGGTTAATAGGAAAAGAAACACACCAACAACGAGGTTATCCGACGTTTCAGTACTTTACTATAGTACTTTCATCGGGGCAAGCTTTAACAAACAATGTGTGACATATAAATAGAAAATAAACCCACTTACCCCACCAGTGACATCCTACCGCGTGGAGCCACGTCCCTGGACCGCGTCGGTCACGCCTGCCGAGGGGCGCCTAGTGACGTCATCAGTGGCGGCCGCGCTGCCCCGGTTGCTATGGACACCACTATAAACAAAGTGATACAATGTAAACAGCGATCGGTCATCATACAAAGTAGCAAATAATGCGGTTGCAGATTTATAGTTGAGGAAACTTCTACAGGTTATGCCGTACCAAGCAAAACATGAATGCTGGTATAATTACATATTAGTAAGGCAGTCAGCGGGGGTAACTGAAACAAGGTCCAGCCGCGCATAAATAAATAAACAAAGGCATGCTATGCAAATGTATGGGACTCGAATGGATACTGTAGATACATCAGAGTAGTAGTGCGAGTTAGAGTGGAATAACAATTAAAAAGGCACGTCCATGGAACAAATAGTATTAGTTAGCAACTGATGCATATATACCAAAGCCTGGTATATACTGTTAAATTGCTTTGTTCTTTTCCAAGTTGCTGCACTGCTGAAGTTCAGTGTAGGGCCCAGAAATACAAAGCTCCACCCATGAACACATAAATGCCATCTATTATTAAGAGGATTAGGCCTGCTTATAAAATGAACCAATATGTGTAGATTTATCTTTACATACATTGTTAAATAAACTGCAATTTATGAACTGCGAATGAGTAGTAAACATATTTGGACTATGCTTTGTGCAAGTAGTTTCTCAGACCTTCAGTTACATAGAAGGCATGTATGTATTCATGGGTAGAGCTTTGTATTTCTGGGCCCTACACTGAAATTCATCAGTGCAGTGACTTGGAAAAGAATAGAGCAATGCGGGAGCATTTCAAAGTCTATAACCGGTGTGGTGAACAGAATGTGGCGGCCTCAAGTCTGTAAAATCTGTGAATTACAGTTCCTCCAATTTGTGAATGACAGCAATCTCACTCCATGATCGTGCTGATTTTGCAGCTAACCACAGGATGCGATGATATACCATATCTGTATTGCTAAGCGGCCTAAATGGTTGTGATTTCATTGCCTTTTGTAATTTGAATGGTAAAGTTTTAAATTTCTCTTATAATTAATGTTCCAATGGGACAGGGGCTGATGTAAATGATTTAAAAAAAATTGTAAAGCACCCCGTAATATCATGATGTTATAATAAAACATCTTAATAAATAAAATAGATTAAGTGGTAGTTGATTCTAATATGAAAAAGTATAAAATAAAATAAAAGTAAAAGAGTAAAAGTAAATTTGGTGTTGCATGTGGTTGAGAAAGTAATTAAAACCTAGAGCGTTAACCACAACAATATTATCAGCCATGAATTTATTAGGATTTTACTAAAGAAGGGTGAGAAAGGAAGACATCCCTCATGAGGTTACTGAACGTTATCTCATTAAAAGACATATCTCTTTCAAATGATTTCAGTTTTGAACTGACAATATTCATAGCGGTGAGCAGCAGTGGTCAGCTAGCAATATACCATTGTTACAGGCGTATGATAAAAATACTTTTATAAATACTATATAGAAAGCTAGATGAAAAGGTCACATTACCCGTTTTATTAAAATAAGTAACAGGTGCATTTTTAACAAATTCCCTCATGGTTCATTAATACATTTTTCAAGCCAAGCTCTGATTAATCTCAAAGGTCTTAATTTACCTGACAGAAAAGACTTAAATAGCAAAAAAAAAAAAGAATTAAACCTTTTTTTATTTCATGACATTAAGGTTATGAATATAAGACTGAGACAAATACATTCAGACTCCTCAGAGCATTTCTAGAACATTTCTCTAGTCATATGGATTAGTGAGACATCGTCATCATAACTAAGAAGCAACTACTCAGAACACACAGTATCCTCTCCTCTCTGTAAATATATGATCTCTCAGGGCTGTTTGTTTTGCTTAGTAAGGTGGGTATTTGGATTGCTTTGGTTGGTACATGACATGTAATTAGAGTTACAATCACTTATATATTTGTGCCAGTTTTAAAGCTATATATACCAATGATCTTAAAAATAGTAGGGTCAGGACTCAGGCAGGATTTAATGGACGTACAATGAATATTGTCCAACTATTTAGTTAATTCATTAAGAAATTGCATTTTTTTACAGTAATAATGTGACTGCACATTTATAGATGATATATTATTTTGTTACACACAATATAGGTGGTATTATTATTTAATAAGAAAGTCAGATTTCAAAAGTAATTTCAAGATCTTAAATTTCAAGATCTTGCTTATATTTATGACACATTTGACACATATTTTTATAAGAACACAGCAACCTCAATATTTCCCATAATGAATATTATCATTACTAATGAAATATTCCCTCGCCCTATCATTTGTATAGGTAAGATCATTTATATTATAGAGTTTATAAATGTGTTTGGGAATATTCAGACAAGCCCAATAAGATTTGTTTCACTTTAATCTTCCATTTTTCACACTAGCTGAATCAGAACCTTCTGTTTCTTAGGTGTGTATATTTATGAAATGACCTACTACACATGGTCATTTACACAATCTATACACCAGTTAGGTACGTAGATTGCCTCCATGTGGTCTTTAAAGACCACACAGAGTAGTTTAGGTAGAAAGAGGTGGCGTAATGCCGCCTCGGGGAGTGATTAGACAGAAGTGGGAGGGGGAGGGATTTAGGATGGGTGGAAGCTTTGTCCGTGTGTAGTTTGGAAACTAGGCACGATTAGTAAAGGTAGCACTATGGCACTGATAAGTGCTATAAGGTACCTAAAAATTGGGGGTGGTTCAGGACCGGTGAGTTAGGTGCAGATCTGCTGTGTAACATCTGCTCGGTGCATGCGCAGTTGTAACGTTTAGGCTGACTTACGCAAGCGGACTCAGTCTTATATGGTGTTTGTATGGAGTATTTTTTTTGTTCCTTGTAGTTACACAGTGGTCACTTTTGGTTTTTGGCTGCACATCTTCTATTTATATATACACTTGCACACATTTCATATATTTGAATTGAAGCACGGCCTTGTGTGTTTTTTTGTTAATGTTAGTTTACTTTGGGAGCCTGACCCCTCCCCAATATGGCCTCTGCACACTTTTCAAATGGCAGGAGTGTCTTAATACAGACCTCCTGAGTACACATATAGCAAACGGATAATCACTCTTTTTGCACTTTCTAAATTTTCTTCCACCTGCATTTCTGCATGCCCAGTTCCAACCTGGTACAGCAAGTGGGCATCAGTAGGCATGAGCTATTATTATTCCACTGCCCCACACCAACTGTATACTCCAACTATATAGACCAACTGTATTATCACAGTGTGCAAAGCTAGTCATACAATGAAATGTAGGATCATTTTTTCTAAACAACCTTTGGTAGACTCCACTGAACTTTAACATGAAATTGGAACTGTGAAAATGGAAATAATGTAAAGACAAGGAATGTAATAAGGGTAATAATGTGGTCTACAAAGAAAGTAATATCTAACTTCAACTAGTTTTCGTCAACGGGATGTAACCAAGTCTTTCCGACCTTTAGTTCCAAGATGATCTAACATTGGAGAAACCTAGAAAATATTTACTTGGTTAATATTTAATGTATGATATGATACAATTCCAATTTGTAATTTTTAAAATGTGATTTATCCCCAGTACACCATGTCTTTATATACATATAGGCAACATATCATGGAAAGAGGGAATTACAGTGTCGTAACTGAATTCATACTTCTTGGACTTTCATCTGACTCCATCCTACAATTTCCACTATTTTACTTCTTTTTTATCATCTACACGATGACTGTGATGGGAAACCTCTTGCTGATAGTGACTGTAAGAACAGATAAGCGTCTACATAGTCCTATGTACTTATTTCTGGTCAATCTGTCTTTCCTGGACATGTGCTCCACTTCCACAATGACTCCCTTGATGCTCGTAAATTTTGTAACCGGAAATAAAAGTATTTCATTTTCTGGCTGCCTCATTCAGGTGTATTGTTTTCTTTTCTTTGCGGAAACGCAGTGTCTCCTTTTGGCTTTCATGGCCTATGATCGATATGTAGCTATTTGCATTCCTTTGCGTTATTGTACAATCATAAAGACAATGACTTGTTTGAAGATGATCAGTGCATCATGGCTGACAGGTGTTATCGTATCATCTATGGATACCTATGTTCTGTATCAATTAAGGTATTGTGGCCCTAACGTAATCAACCACTTTTTTTGTGAAGCTCCAACATTAATTCAGCTATCCTGCAGTGACATTTCTTTAACAAATGTTGTGAAGCTTTTAGGCAGCTTCCTATTTCTTCTTGTACCTCTTTCCTTCATCCTGTATTCATATATTCACATCATCATAGCTGTATGTAGGATCCAGTCTAGTAGATATAAAGCCTTTTCCACTTGTGTTTCCCATCTAACTGTAGTGATTCTTTTCTATGGGTGTGGAATAATCATATATATGAAACCACAATACAGAGGAAACTTATCGGACAAGATATTCTCTGTGTCCTATACAGTTATGACCCCAATGTTAAACCCTCTAATTTATAGCCTGAGAAATAAGGAGGTTCAAGGAGCTCTTCAAAATATAGGAAAGTCTCTATTTTTTTCAAAGATGCCAAAAATGCCAAAGTACTAAAAATAAGCACAGTACCTCAAAATGGAATAAACATCTTTTCAAAACTCTTGACTTCTTGAATTTAATGAAAAAATAACTTTCTATCTTTTTTTATTTTAACAAAAAAACCACAAAAAACTTCCCAACCTGTTATGACCACCGCAATATAATCAATACCACCATCAATAACTCTTTATACACCTTCTCCAATTGTGATCTCCATTACATTTGTTATCTGAGTAGTGGTAACTGCCAATAATTCTGGTCAATTACATGTCTACTCTTCTTTTTCAAGGTCATATACAACAGAAAGGTCATAACAAGTGCTCCTCTGTTTCATCTTTAAAGTCTAAGTAATGTTAGCATATGGCTTCAAGTATTATGATTGGTTATAAACATTCATCAATGAATGCATTAAGTGGCCATCATACAATGGTTGTTAGATATCCTGAGCGATGTCTAGTAGGTATGATGGCGTCAAAATTTAAGTGAAAATTAAGAGAAATCTGGAGATTAAAGAGGAAAGTCATTTATTTGTTCTATTGCTATCATTTGTCTCCAAGAAAGATTATAAAGAAATTATAGGTGCTTACACTACAAATTTATAATAAATTTATAATAAAGCTATCAGAGATGTTAACAATCTGCCCTATAACGCCACAAAAAGTGGTTTCAGTATTATAAACCCACCAGAGTTTAGTGGTGTGGGTCTTAGATTTACAGATACCAGATACTATGGTGAAGCTATATATATTTAATACTTAAGATGAAATGGAGATAAACAGCTTGAATAATTTTAAATCCAACAGATCTGAATTTGGGAAATTTGGGCATTTTATATAGGAGAGTGGAAGGAAATGTTTGTCTGCAGTAGCTATGCTGTCTGTGATAGCAGAACTAGATAGATAGTCAGACTGAGCTAGTTATACTACTATCCAGTTTTGTGGATTAGTGTTATTTATATGCTCTGGTATAAAAATAAAAACCAACAGCCCTTATTAGCTCTCTGTGTTTTGTTTTATTTTTATTTTATAAAATAAAATAGGTGCACTGTACACACTCTCCATTCTGAAGGAGGTCATACACAGTGTACAATAGAAATGATTGTACAAGGCATTTAATTTTGGTGTGCTTGTAAATTAATATTCACTTTTGCTTTGAGTCTACCATTTCAGTTCCTTAAGTAATATTAATGACAGTTTTTTTCTTAATCCAAAAAGCCTTCGAAGGGCTGCCATTTTTTCATAACTTGTCCGAAAATGAACACCAGCACCTGTGCTGTTTGCTAAAAACAGACAAAAAAAATTGTAGGGGGAACATTCCACATTATTGAGTATGTTTGGATGGTGGTACTGTGTAGAGCAGTGATTCTCAACCAGGGTTCCGTAAAACCCTAGGGTTCCCCGAGAGGTCACCAAGGGTTCCCTGAGTTTCCACATAGTAGAGGTGATTAGCTGGCCCAGGCTTCAACAGCAAGTTCGGCTATAAGTGTTTGCTTCACCTCCTTTGCACATTTGTGGTGGCATTTCAAGGTGAGAAGGGGCTGTGAGGAGCATTTGTGCAGGTATTTATAGGCAACAGGAGCCTGTGAGCCATTTAAAGGTGAGAGGGGACATGTTATTATCCTTTTTAATATGTTACCAAATGTCTGCGTCCTATGTAACTCTCTATTATTGCAATATTTTGATTTTTATGGTATACCATTCCTAACAATGGGCCGGATCGTGACTTGCGAATGTCGGACCACTTACACACACAAAGTGCGTAATTAGCCTGATTTGACTGGAGGAAGTATGCCCCCTCCAGATGTTACGCTAGTGTTGCGATAGTAACACTAGCATAGCAAGAATCGTACAGAGCTTAGTGGACAGGGGAGTGACAGGGGGCATTCACTTCCCTCTCTCTGTCGGACGGACAGACCCCCGCATGTACGGAAAATGTGCAGGGGTCTGGATCCGGCCCAATATTTTAATATTTTTTACAATACTAATACAGGGGTTCCTCAAAACGTAGATTTTTTTTTGTAAGTGCACCCCCCCGGCAAAAAAGTTGAGAAAGAATAGTGTAGAGTGTGCATTACATTGTACAAAGCAATCACCATCATTTATTTTAATTATTTTTATTAATAATTTTTTTAAATCAGAATTTTTCCTAGACAGTCACTAATAGTTTGACGTGTCACGTGTGACATTTAGAATGTGTCCCATTTATTTGGGGTGTTTGGAAGAAGTGGTGAATTAATATCATTGATGTGCCACATGTGACATTTAGAATGTAGAAGTAGGTACAAATTTTCTAACGTAACCTTTATTACTTCTGTGTTCTAACAGGGATCGGGTGCACTTGCCATGGCACTGCCCTGACTGTCCATTGACTTCATCCCTCCACAACTTCCTTCCCTCTATATACCCATCAGAATGCAAGCTCCGGACACCAGGGTTGTGCTCTGAACTGGATGGAACATGCCGGCATGCTCTTCAGTTCTGAGCATGCGCAGTAGCAATCCACGCAGAGATACATCATGCCAGCTTGTGTATGCTCTGATCTAGATCTGGGACTCTATCCTTCCGTAGGATTCATATGGCCTGATCCTGACTTCTGCTGATGCGCTGTGCGTACTAACGCACAGCATATCAGCATGCACTCCCCCGACAGTCCCCCTGTGGCTGGCGTAATTACACACTGTTACGCCGGCTGAAAGCTACTTTAATTTTAGCCGGCGTAACAGTGTGAAATTACGCCGGCCACAGGAGCGTAACGAGCCAAACCTGTCCTCAAGAGCTTACCTCCCCCGCCTTCCTTACCTAACTGTTGCGTAGTTACGGCGAGGAATGCCCACTCGCTGTAACTACGCAACAGTTAGAAATGCCAATATTACGCATCCGCCCACTGTAAATACGGCGGACGGCGTAGTTTAGGATCAGCCCCAAAGTATATATATCCTATTTATCTCACATTAACAGATAGTCTAGGCATCAGATAGTGCTAAATCGAGGGCTTTTAATTTCTTACTAACCTCACATACAATATCCTATTTGGCTTTTATGACCTGCAGACCAGTCTAAGGCAAATTAGCATTCATAATCTGAACCCGGAAATTAAACATGTTTCAGACTCTTGAGAACTGAGGTTAGAGGCCTCCATTGACTGGAACTACTATGGATGTCAGTTACTGTAGAGCCGTTACAAAACTTATTTTATTTATATGCTGATTATACCGTATCTGGGATTGCTGGTGTTTTTTCTGTAAAAGGGCCTCTAGATAGCCATTAAGGATCAAGATTAAGATGAGAAACCAAAACACCATTTGCTATAGAATGGATTTTTATTAATATATATTGAAGTTATAAAGGGGGATAATTAATTAATTAACCCAAGAATGCAACACAGAATTCTGGCTATCATCTCATATAGATATAAAGTTCCACTGATGCATTTCATATGTATTAATTGAAGCACAAGCTACAGCAGGATCATAATGCATACCATCATTTTCGTTTATATAGCAATCGTATAGAGTTTCCCCCCTGTGATCAGTTGATCATGAAACGCATTGAGCCATTGTGAGACTGATCAGACTTTGTGTCGGACATGTCTACTATTGCTTCTATTCTCACTCACAGAGCGCCGGCAGTACTATCCCTCTGTTTGTGAATTCACTGCTCTTGGAGCGCTGCAATAGTCTGTCACCTCAGCACTCAGGAATCTTTTATTATTACTTTTCAATGAATTGTCAATAAAGCATCTTTAAGAGACAGAGTGGACCAGCTTTATCATTTACAAGCTTGACACAGAAGAGCCTGTTAGCTCCCGAAATCGGTGAGTAATGCTCCAACGGAGCGCTCGTCTTATTCCTCTGACCATGGGTACTGCACTATTTGGAATTTTTCTATTTTAGGATACCAGGTTTCCTGGATCTCTCTGTTATATATGTTTGGCAAGTTGGGGAATACTAGGATCCTCTTGCAGGAGATCACAACAATATTACAGCTGAGCGCTAATTGGGATCATTTTCTCTTTCAAACTACACCACACAATACAAACACCTATTTCTGGTCAATCTGTCCTTCATGGACATGTGATTCACTTCTACAACTGGTTCCAGGAAGTTTGTAAATTTTATAACCGGAAATTAAAATATTTCATTGGCTGCATGTTCCCTCCAGATTTATTGTTTTCTTTTCTTGGCAGAAACACAGTGTCTTCTATTGTCTTTCATGGCCTACGATCGATATGTAGCTATCTGCATCCCTCTCCGTTACAGTACAATTATGAAAACAGTGACCTGCCTGAGGATAATCAGTGCATCATGGCCGACAGGTGCTATTACATCATCTGTGGATACATATGTTCTTTATCAATTTAAATATTGTGGCCCTAAAATAAACAACCACTATGTTTTTTGAAGTTCCAACATTAATGCAACTATCCTGCAGTGACCTTTTATTAATGACTATCATGAAATTGTTTTGTAATGTCCTATTTCTACTAGTACCTTTTTTTCTTCACTATATATTTATATTCATATCATCATAGCTGTATCCAGTCTAGAAGATATAAAGTATTTTCCACCTGTGTTTCACATCTAATAGTAGTGATACTTTCTATGGGTCTGCACTAATTATATATATGAAAACAGAACACACAGGAAACTTATTAGACAAAACATTTTCAGTATTATATACAGCATTCACCACAATATTAATCCCCCTTGTTTATAGCCTGAGATTCAAGGAGCTCTTCAAAATGTGAGGAATTATCTAGTTATAGTAAAACAAAAAACTTAATTTTATAAAATATTAATTAATAAATAAATTAATAAAATAATACAAACAAATATATAAATAAGTAACATACTTTAAAATAGAATAAACTGCACTTTAAAACTTGTTTTCGCTTCTTGACAAATGGGCAAACAGACAGTCATCAATTAAGATTTTTAATAAACTCTATGTAACTATGCAACTGGAGGTCTCAGTAGATATGTAGAATAAAATAGTCCACAAAAACAACTAAGCATTCTGTTCATTTAGTCTACCATTTTGTGGTGCTAATCGTATATGTAAATCACTTTTACAAGAAAGTAGATTTTTAAATGACTTATTTCACTGATTTATTCATGATTTATGAACTAGGAATGACTGGGATAATGGACTGGATCCTGACTTACGAAAGTGCTTGAACTTAGTTACTCCTGGGCTAAACCATGTTTATTGCAGGAGTCATATTTCATATGTTGCAAACAGTATTAGACAGTATTAGAGTTGAGAGGTGGTATTTCCCAGCCCAAGTCTAAATAACAGTGTGTTAGTAAAGCTGGTTAGTATCTGTTCAAGCACTTACTTAAGTCTGGATCCAGCCCAATGTTTTGGGCAAGTAGTTTCTTAGACCTTCAGTTACATAGAGAGTATGTATGTATTCATGGGTGGAGCTTAATATTTCTTAGCACTATACTGAACTTTAGCAATGCAGTGACCAGTGACTTTGAAAAGAGTGTGGGAGTATTTGGCAGTCTATAACCAGTGTGGTGTAGAGGATGTGACTGCCTCAAGACACCCCTCATCTCCAAGTCATAGCACCTGTACCCCTGTAGGTGCACCAGTGTAATAAAGCACACAAATCTGTAAATTAGCAGCTCCACCATTTTGTGAGTGACAGCACTCTCACTGCATGATAAATGCTGATTCTGCAGCTATCCACAGGATGCAATGATATACTATGTCTCTATTGCTTAACAGCATAAATGGTTGTAATATCATTGCATATTGCAATTTGAGTGGTAAAGTTTGAAACATCTCTTAAAATGTTGTGTCAATTTAAGAAGCCTTATTCAAACATAGTAAATCACAATTTAATTTTATCTTGAAGTGCTAGGGGGAGAAGAAGAGAGGAGGTGTTTGGATATTTAGACGGTATGATCCAAGGGGACAGGGGCTGATGTGAATGATTGTTTAAACATTGTAAAGTGCTCCATAATATAATGATGCTTTATAGAATCCTCTTAATAAATAATATAGATTAAGTGGTACTTGATCTGATTCTATAATGTAAAAGTATAAAATAAATTATAAAACTATATATAAAAGTAAAAAAGTACAAATATATTTAGTGTAGCACGTGGATGGGAGAGTAAACCTAGGGCGTTAACCATGACAATATTATCAATCATAAATCTATTAGAATTCTAATAAAGAAGGGTAAGGAAGGAAGACATCACTCATGAAATTACTGTACTTTATCTCATTAAAAGTCATATCTCCTAAAAATGATTTCAGTTTTGAACTAACATAATCGATAGAAGTGAGCAGCAGTGGTCAGCTAGCAATATATCATTGTTACAGGCGTTATGGAAAATATACTTTTATATTAAGTATATAGCAGTCTGGAGAATAAACTGTTTTATTAAAATAAGTAACAGGTGCATTTTTAACAAATTCCCTCATGGTTCATTAATACATGTTTCAAGCCAAGCTCTGATTAATCTCAAAGGTCTTCATTTACCTGACAGAAAATACTTAAATAGCAAAAAAAAAAAAAAGAATTAAACCTTTTTTGTTTCATGGCATGAATATAAGACTGAGACAGTAGAGTAGTTGATGGGGTGGCTTAGGATTAAGGTAGTGGAAGAGGAGGTTTAGGGTTAGGGTAGTGGAAGGGGAGGCTTAGGGTTAGGGCAGTGAAGGGGAGGGTTAGGGTTAGGGCAGTGGTAGAGGAGGCTTAGGGTTAGGGCAATTAAATGGGAGACGTAGGGTTAGGGCAGTGGAAGGGGAGACATAGCGTGTGGGTAGTGGTAGTGGAGGCTTAGGGTTAGGGAAGAGGAAGGGGAAGGTAAGGGTAAATAAATACTTACTTGGAACATCTTCTGAATGCAGTGGTATAAAACAGCCCTTTTGTAAAAGGGTCGTTTGTACCGGTGACACACAGCGATGCAATAGAGTCTAATTATTCGATGACATTTTTAAAGCTGTTAATTTTTAGGCTCAAAGTTGTCCTCGTTTCTTACTTTCTCTTCAAATGATTGTTCTTCCACTTCCTGCTTTAGGTCCAGATTGTGAACACGCATGTTCATATTTTGATTGAAGCAGGGGGTAATGGGAGAGAAAAACACAGATCTTCCAGTAAGTGGAGTGTAGTTTGTATGACAACATTATGGGCCGGATTGAAACATTCATATGCGTTCCGTACGTACAGAGGATTGTAAGAGGGGAATGAACTCCCATGCAAGATACACATCCATAAACCACGCAGATCTGTACGGATGCCTAATGCCACCTACTCTGCCTAATCAGTGTTCCTATCTCCACCCCTCTTGTGGGGAATAGGTACAAGGCGGCATGGCACACCCTGACGTACAGATCTCCTTGTGTCCAGAATTGCATTCCGTATGATAGGAAATTTGCTATGTAACATCTGCCTAGCGCATGCGCTGTTGTAACGTTTAGGCTGACTTACGCAAGCTGTCACATTGGGCCAGATTTACTAAGCTACGGGTTTGAAAAAGTGGAGATGTTGCCCATAGCAACCAATCAGACGCTAGCTGACATTCTCTAGTATGGAAAAGAAAAGTGAGAACTAGAATCTGATTGGTTGCTATGGGTAACATCTCCACTTTTCCAAACCCGCAGCTTAGTAAATCTGGCCCATAGTGTTATATAATGTTTGTTTGGAGCACTGAATTGATTTTTTGTTCCTTGTAGTTTTATTTATGTATGTGCTGACACATAGTGTTATATAATGTTTGTTATAGAGCGCTGGACTTGTTTTTTTGTGGCTTTCATAAGACGCCTTGTGTTACTAATTCTGAACTTGGCCCTATGTGTCCAATTCTGAATTTTAATTCTGAATATAATTATTTAAAAAAACTTTGTGTGCCCAGCTTAACTGCTCAAAAAGGTTATACAAAATGGAAGTTGCTCAGATCAATTTATAGGTTAATGCAAACAGGTACCTATAAGGCTGGGGGGAATCTGCCAGTAGCTGAAATAAAGGAAAGTAAATACCCCAGCAACACTGCCATTACCCAGTAACAGACTATACCGTTCTATCTGTAAATAAGAAATGTCCGTTACACATATATAATAAGCCACCAGTCACCGTAAAGGCCTTTCTGCATATGGTGGTCATAACTCTAACAATGAGAGTCCCAATGTTGGGTTATATGCATGGCAAATTGTCTTGCTACAGGCTGATCCAAATTCCTGCCACCCAACACTGCACTGATGGCTGAATGGTGAAGGGCCATGTGCTCCTTAAATTGCCGAACTGTCTTCCCTACGTAATAGAGTCCGCAGGAAGAAATTATGATTATATCTATATCGCCTTGACATAGCTAAACACGAAACGCGTCTGCAGCAGAGCAGACCTAGCTACAAGCAGGACTTATCCTTCTAATCACCTCTCTCTCCTCTCTAATCTGTTTCCTTAACACCTGCCACCAGTAAGACTGTTCCTATTATTACAGGGCAAGCGAGGGCTCCCTAGGGAGTGAAGTACCGCTGTGAGGTGGCTAGGGTCTGCACTGTTTCTCTCGCCGGTCCATAACTGTTATAGATACTTGTGAGCTATATTTCTGAAATTTTTGGTGAGCAGAGTCGTGTTGTGCATGCAAATTGATTGCCAATTCAATTCAAATGATGTAATTAACGCACTTAAAACTTATTTACTTTTTGCTTTGGATCTAAATCCTGCTATCTATGTATGCTGTGTGCTCTTTGTTTTAAGTATTTTTTTGAACATAGTCAGTAATTCACTGGTATAAATATAATTATACTTACCTGTTTATATTTCGCTAGCTTTTTATTGTTTGATCTGTTCAACATTTTTAATAGTTAAATAAAAAGTTATGTTTTAAACTGCACTGGTGTGCATCATAGATGCGGCTCTTTTTACTTTTTTCCCTTTGTGCTCTCCTTGGATAGCCTTTAGGGATTGGTTAAATATATATATGTTTTTAAATTGAAAGCTAACTCACCTCCTAAAGCCTCCCAAATAGCTGCTGTGGAGCAACTCCCCCTCTCAGCTGCTGCTCCCGGACAAGCCCACAAACAAAATACACACAAAATGTAAGTTGCTCAATTTAGGCTAATAATCTGAAAATATGCAAATATAACTATGATAAAGTGTGGTAAAGGGAAATAATTCACTAAGATTTTTGCAGGCAGAGAAAATTATGGGTGAGTTTTCTTAATGTACATAGTGAACAGGTTTATTTTTAAATACCAATTAAGAATTGAGCAGCATCACTAGGTTGCACCGTATGCACAGCACTGACTCTTTGCTTTGTTGGAGGAGATGTGGAGAGGAGGGCTCCTTCCTGCATATTGGGTGGGATTGCCCCATAAATTCAAGCTTTTGGTCCATAGTGGCCACTCTCATCTCTCAAGTACCTTCCTTTTGGGTGAACCTATTCCAAGGCTAGAAAAAGACTCTGATAAGCTAACCACACAAATTCTAAATGCCTCTAGATGCCTTATAGCTAATCATTGGAAGGACACCTCCCCGCCCTCCTCTTCACAGCTGTTACAAAGGATTTGGCACCTGTCCTCCATGGAGAAGATGTCAGCTTATCTAAATAATAAATCTCACATCTTCTTCCGTGTTTGGGCCCCCTGGTTCTTGTTTCATCATCCTACCCATTTATCCTTCCTGGCCCCTGGGCAAGCCAACTTAATTCTATAATAACATCCAGTCTATCAACCATAACAGTGCATTGAGCCTATACGTTTGCTCCTAGTGGCTAATGATAATCTTTTACCTAAATGTTTGACTGATCTCCTTCCCCCCCTATTTTTCCTCCTCCTTCCCATCTCCCACCTTCCAGTAGATATTAAAGTCTTACTGGAACTAACTGTGTTTCTTTAAGTTGTTTTGTTCATTGTTATGCAACAACGGAGCAATAATTGTTACCATTTGTATGACTCATATAGTTAACAGTGCCACTTGTTATGTCTGTTTCTATGCCCCTTTGTATGTAAACTTTGGCAGGCGGCCTTGTGATGACGGTACTGCAATCTGTATCTCTTGGAAAAATGAATAAAATGTATCTATTAACAAAAGAGAATTGAGCAGAAAAACATCAACTTGCAACTTTTTGCATAATCAAAATTTTCTTCCATCTGCACTTCTGTTTACCCGGTACCAGCCTGATACTGCAAGTGGGCATCAGTAGGCATGAGCTATTCATTTTCCACTGCCCAACACCCTGTATTATCACAGTGCAAAAAGCTAGTGAAATGCAGGATATTTTTTTCTAAACATGCTTTGGTAGACTCCACTGAACTTTATCATGAAGTTGGAAATGGAATTGGAATTAGAAAATGGAAATAATGTGAAGACAAAGAAGGTAATAAGGGTAATGATGGTCTTCAAAGGAAGTAATATCTAACTTCTACTAGTTTTCAGCAATGAGATGTAACCAAGTCTATCCAGTCTTTAATTCCAAGATAGTCCAACATTGGAGAAACGTTTAGGTGAATGCAAAATTTCTAAACGTCCACCATATTTACTTGGTTAATATTTACTGTATACGATGTGATACAATTCCAGTTTGTAATTTTTTAAATGTTACAGTACACCATGTCTTTATACAGGCAACAGATCATGGAAAGAGGAAATGACAGTGTCGTTACTGATTTCATACTTCTTGGACTTTCATCTGACGCCATCCTACAATTTCCACTATTTTACTTCTTCTTTATCATCTACATGATGACAGTGATGGGAAACCTCTTGCTGATAGTGACTGTAAGAATAGACAGACGTCTACACAGTCCTATGTACTTATTTCTGGTCAATATGTCTTTCCTGGACATGTGCTCCACTTCCACAATGACTCCCTTGATGCTTGTAAATTTTGTAACTGGAAATAAAAGTATTTCATTTTCTGGCTGCCTCATTCAGGCATTTTCTTTCCTTTTGTTTGCAGAAACGCAGTGTCTCCTTTTGGCTTTCATGGCCTATGATCGATATGTAGCTATTTGCATTCCTTTGCGTTATTGTACAATCATAAATACAATGACTTGTATAAGGATGATCAGTGTATCATGGCTGACAGGTGCTATCCTATCATCCGTGGGCATATATGTGCTATATAAATTAAGATATTGTGGCTCTAACATAATCGACCACTTTTTTTGTGAAGCTCCAACATTAATTCAGCTATCCTGCAGTGACCTTTCTTTAGCAAACGTTGTGAAGCTTTTTTGCAGCATCCTATTTCTTATTGTACCTCTTTCCTTCATCCTATATTCATATATACACATCATTATAGCTATATTTAGAATCCAATCTAAAAGATATAAAGCCTTTTCCACCTGTCTTTCCCATCTAACTGTAGTGTTTCTTTTCTATGGGTGTGGATTAATCATATACATAAAGCCACAATACATAAGAAATTTATCGGACAAGATTTTCTCTGTGTTCTATACAGTAATCACCCCAATGTTAAATCCTCTCATTTATAGCCTGAGAAATAAAGAGGTTCAAGGAGCTCTTCAAAATATAGGAAAGTCTCTATTTTTTTCAAAGATGCCAAAAATGCCAAAATACTAAAAATAAACACACATACCTCAAAATAGAATAAACATCTTCTCAAAACTTGTGTTTACTCCTTAACTTTAATGGAAAAATAACTTTCTATCTTTTTTATTTGAACAAAAAGATAGACTTCCCAATCTCTTATGACTACCACGACATGATCAATACCACTATCAAGAACTCTTTATACACCTTCTCCAACCAAAGTAATTTCACTATAGGTGTTGGGCACAATGTTTGTGATCTCTATAGTGGGAACTGTCAATAATTCTGGTCAATCACATCTTCTCTTCTTTTTCAAGGTCATATATAACAGAAAGGTCATAACAAGTGTTCCTCTGTTTCACTTGTAAAGTCTAAGTAATGTTAGTATATGGCTTCAAGTATTATGATTAGTGATAAACATTAATCAATAAATGCATTAAGTGGCCATCATACAATGGTTGGTAGATATCCTAAACGATGTCTAGTAGGTATAATGGTGTCGCAATTTCAGTGAAAGTTAAAGTATCTGGAGACCAAAGAAGAAAGTCATTTATTTGAGTCACCACCAGTTCTATTGCTATCATTTATCTCCAAAAGAGATTATAAAGAAATTATAAGGGCTTACACTTTACAAATTTTCTAGTTTTTTTGTGATTGCTGAAGATCACAGATCTTTATAAAAGATGTTAACAATCTGCCCTGTAATTCCACCAGAGTGGGTTCAGTATCATAAACCCACCAGATTTA
>WWET01000499.1:353995-365615 GCA_011038615.1 Limnodynastes dumerilii
AATATTGGAAGCTGAATTAAATCAGGGTTATAGGGAAAGTAGAAGCTTAACTAACATTCTAAGTGTATCTTGTGTGCATCAAATATATGCTTGATGTTTAATGTATTAACTGATAAGTTTATGAATATTATATGAAAATTGTGTATCAAAATATGTTCAAAATATACTATGTGTGTTAAATATATCCCAAGATGTAACAAAATGTATCACTGAAAGCATTGAAGGCCCAGCATAAAGACCTCAATAAGGCAGGATGTGAGCGCCATATAAAAGAAATCGAATTAGCTATATTAAGCCAAATGTCTATGCCTGAGGGGTCATACTTAGTACTGACAATAGTACAATTCTCTACCTCAAAATGGACCCCAGCTAGTAATGGCTGGAGACTTGACCAAACACAGGACTTATATATCATAAAAGGATCGAGAAGATGATGTAATTAAAGGGAAGTTGATGCAATTGAAAGGGAAGTCAACAGACCTAATGTTCTTAGGCCCAGTATATGGGACATAAAACCATCAAGTTTAATTGGTCAAGTAGAAGTTGTTAAGATTGCTATCAATAGAATATAGAGCAACTACTGTACTAACATGATTTATGAAAATGGGATGATTGCCAGAAAAGTGCTATATAAGCAATGCATGTATATGTATTCTGTGTGTCTGCTCTGGATTGAACTGGACATCCTTGCATATGCTCAAAATAAAGTAAGATTTGCTTTTCATCTGACTCTGCATCAAGGACTTAAATTTTCATTATCAATAATGCAATTACCCAGCAACTAATCATAACGTTCATATCTTTAAAATAAAATTAGAATTAGAGAATTAGAGAGTTAGTTACATACATCTGCAGATATATGATAAGCCACCAGGCACTTACAAGGCTTCTCTATTTTGGTGGTCATATATATATACGTAGGCCATGTGCATATCTTGGCTTTTTTTGCGATTTGCGCACAAAATGAGCCAGATGTTGCACAAAGAAACCCATTACGCATGGAGTTCATCTCCGTACCTTTTGACATCCGTAAGAATGGGCGTGCCAGTTCTGCGTAAGTAAGAAGTTAAGAAAAGTGGGCATTTAAATGGGGTCTTTTGAGTTGAATTAGTAAATTCTGCACAGAGATATGCACAGAGATTTAAAGTAGCTCTATGGTGGCGAAAGTCTAAAAAGATTCATAGAAATAAGGGAACTAAAATGATAGTACATTTGCGAAAATGCACAAACTTATTACCTTCTTATCTGTGAATCCGGTCCTAAAAATCTATGCAGCATTTGATGCATACTCTGATTTAGATAATTTAATAGATATATGTGAAGCATTTGCTGCACGTTATGTGGCCAGAGGACAGTATGCGGCACTTTTTACAGATGTGCTCACATTCACCATTTAGAAATTTCCAGAAAAGTGAGGTGTAAAAAGATTTTTTCTTCTTAAGCGTTAGGTTCCTCCTCAGAAGCCTGGTGCTGGTATTGCACTTGTAATTGATAGTGTCCCCATGATTTTACACATACCAGCAATAGTCGACTGCAATCATAGAGAGAGGCACCCAGAAGGGTACCCCAATCATGAATCTATTCAGATGTAGGCTTATGACACCAGGGCTGGATTTCCCAAGGTGGTGGGACCAGCAAAAACCACCATGGGTCCTCCTTCCTAGGTACAACCAGCCCTAGTGCCAATAGCACTAAGGCTCTTCCTGCTGCACATGGGCAGTGGGTAGTTAAAGGTTATATAAAAGTAAACATTTTCTCTTTGTAGCACTACAAATGCCAGCTAGCTGCCAGGGCAAGGTGGCACTTTAAAAATATTAAGTTCCACCATGCCCTGGCTCCAGGACTAGATGGCTCCCACGATTCCACCATTTTATTATACAGTAGCATCCAAAGGGTCTTCTTCTTGCAATCCAGTCTTATCAGTAAAACAAAACAGAAGAGAGAAAAATCACTGACCACTGCAACAAAGCATTCCCACACTGTGGCCGGCAATAAACCCTGGGATGATTGATGTTGCTGTTAAGTCACCCCATGGTCTATTGCCGGTCACAGCGTTTGAACAGGACATTAGTGGCAAGTAGCTTCAGATAATGTGTATAGACAAAAAATCTGCGCTTAAAATCACGATTTTCAAGGAGTCTTTGTAGTTTGAATACTTTTGGCGCTATCCCACTTTTTTCTTTTTTAGCTTCAGATAATGCTGCTTAAGAGAAGTGCAGGCAGGGAACAGCTGGAGCCACTTTTCACTGATAGGGGCTTTGGTTGATTCGCAACCTTTCTACTCCCTCAGAAGTTTAGTGACATCATACATAGAATCGCAGCCAACTACAGTACAATAGCTGGCTTCGGCTGTGTATAATGCTGCTGGAGCATAGTGGAGGCTATTCACGGATTACAGTACATCATACATAGCTGGATTACGCACTGTGCGTGTGTACTTCCACTGGCAGCAATGATGTGTGCAGGCGCACATCATAGCTACACTAGTGTACCGTTACGTACGCTGGCCAGTACGTTAAAGGGGCCAGTCAGCGATTTACGTATGCTGTATCTTTGCCATATAGACAGAGATAGGCATTTAAATAAGGGAGCGGGGCAGGGAAAGACCCGCTACGGCAAGGTCTGTGGATGTAAGTCCGCAGACAAAGTCATAATTTTTAAGGTAGCAATCAGGACACGTAAGTGTCCAGATTTTACTACCGTGAGCACCCCGCATGCCCCGTGCACTCCCCACTATGCTGGAGTAACTATACACCACGCACATCCGAAAGACATGTGTTGGTCTGGATCTACCCCATAGAGTCGTAGCCAGCTACAGTATGGTTGCAGCTGTGTATAATGCTGCTGAGGTTTGCAATACATGATTTGGAATATTGAAATATGACTCCCCTGCAATCAACATGGTTTAGCCCAGGTGTAACTTTCCTCTCTTAGGGCTTGATTCAGACTTAAGAAGGTACTTAAAATACGAGAGGAAAGTAACTCCTGGCCTAAACCATGTTGATTTCAGGGGGAGTCAAGTTAATTGTATTCTTTGCATGCAGGGATATAGCTTTGAATTGCTTACTGCACACAGATACTGACCAGCGTTACTACCACACTGTTATTTAGACTTGGGATAGGAAACATCACCTATCAACTCTAATACTGTTTGCAACAGATGAAATATGACTCCCCCTGCAATCAACATGGTTTAACCCAGGAATAACTTTCCTCTCTTAATTTCAAGCTCCTTCTTAAGTCTGAATCAGGCCCGTGGTCTTCAAGGAACATAATATCTAACTTCTCCAAAATTTCAGCAAATGTGACTATAAATTCAATTTTTCCAACATTATAGAACCATTTGGAACACCCAACTTCTAAGCTTCCATCATTATTACTATAAATAATACAATGTCATTATGATTTTTTAAAATTCTGATTATTGTTATTTATCTCAGTACGTTTGTAAATAAACAGAAGCCACATACAATGGAAAGTGGTAATTACACCAAGGTGACCAAATTCATTCTTCTTGGACTTTCATCAGACCCTGACCTACAAGTTGCCCTATTTTACATCTTCTTGATCATCTACATGCTCACAGTGATTGGTAACCTCTTGCTCATAGTGACTGTAAGAATAGACAGACGTCTACATAATCCTATGTACTTATTTTTGGTCAATCTGTCTTTCCTGGACATGTGCTGCACTTCTACAACCATTCCCAAAATGCTTGTGAATTTACAGACTGCAAAAAAAAGTATTTCATTTAGTGGCTGCTTTATTCAGGTTTATTTTTATCTTTTCTTGGCAGAAGCAGAGGCCACTCTTCTGGCTTTTATGGCCTATGATCGATATGTAGCTATCTGCAACCCTCTACGTTACAGTACAATTATGAGACCAGTGACTTCTAGTTGGATGATTAGTGCATCATGGCTGACTGGTGCTATCATATCATCTGTGGACACCTATGTTCTATATTGTCTGAAGTATTGTGGTTCTAACATAATCAACCATTATTTTTGTGAAGTTCCATCATTAATGCAGTTATCTTGCAGTGACGTTTCTTTAACAAATATTGTGAAGCTTTTCAGTGCAATCCTGTTACTTCTTGTACCTGTTTCCTTTATACTGTTCTCATATATTTATATCATTGTAGCTGTGTATAGGATACAGTCCAGTAGATATAAAGCATTTTCTGTTTGTGTTTCTCATCTAATTGTAGTGATTCTTTTCTATGGATCTGCAATAATCATATACATGAAGCCACAATACAGAGGAAACTATTCAGACAAGATATTCTCTGTGTTTTATACGGCAATTATCCCAATGTTAAACCCTCTCATCTACAGCCTGAGAAATAAAGATGTTCATGGTGCACTTCAAAATATAGGGAAGTCTCTGGTTAGATCAAAGATATTCAAATTTCCAAAGGATTAAAACAAAACACAAATACCTAAAACTGGAATAAACTAGTTCTGAAATCCATTGTTGACTCCTTTAATAGAAATGATTTATTAAACTTTACAGAAATGTTTTCATTCCTAAATTTAATTTAAACAAGACTTAATTAAATGACATGAGAAAAATAGTTTAAATGACATGGCCAGCGCAATATAATCAATTCCAATATAAATATCCAAGAGTATTTTACATTTTTTTTTTTGCACCATCCCTTTTTTTACACACCTTCTCCAACCAGAGTATTTTCACTGTAGCCATTGGACACAAAGTTTGTGGTGAACATTGCCTTCGTTATCAGAGTAGATGAAACTGACACAATCAATGGTCTTCTTTTTACAATGGACTGAACTTTACTCCCACTCAGACTCCGGCGTTTGCTGAAGTATTCACTGCAAATAATTATAGCTATTTGCTATCCCCGTAAGTCCTCCAGAGTTTGTTTAATGTTGATGGTGGAGGGTCTACCAGAGATTAGACTGGGGACTGTATAACAGACTTGGAATACTAAACACACTGGTGATGGCAGCCAAGCCTGGATCTTGTTTTGACATTTAAGTCAGAAATTGGAAGTCCTCTTAGACAGTGCCTCCATTTGTTGTTGTAAGGGATCTGACAGAATCTAAGGGCTGAAGTATTTTATGTGTTCAACTTTATTCATATATATTAAGGACCTCATCCAGCAGATATAAAGCCTCTACCACACGCGTTTCACACTCTTCATTATATGGCCAAGACGAGGCCCTTGTGAGGGCTGATTTATTAGCAATAGTTCATAGATATAATGCACAGTGTGGTTCTTGAAGGGAGAATGAAACACACAGACACTTGGGTGCCACATTTTATAGCTGCGAAATAACAGAACCTTTTTCCTTTAAGATGTATGTGCAATGAGCCTAGACCTGCAATATAAAGCACAGCAACACTTCCTGGGACCTGAGACTAGAGATAGATTTTCTTTATTAGTTATTTCATACTGTACCATATACACAGATCCTGGTAAATTTTCAGGTGCCTCCCAATAAAAATACATTGAGGTCAACATTTCAATCCTTGTGTAGCTTTTCTCAAGACAGGAAATCAGAGACATGACAAATAAATGGATTTTTGTTTAGTGTGTTGAAATTTTAAAGTGGTAAAAACCATTTTCAGATTACTGCTTCCACATTACTGGTGTCCCTGCAGCTTGTGATCTGACTGTTGCATTAGTAAATGTTGGAGGCAACAGGGAGAAATCAAGACACTGATCTCCCTGTATTACATATCTATCTCCTACATATGTATAAGAACATCGGGCCGGATGCAGAACAAAGTCCCTCGGCGGAAATACGCCCGTCAGATGCCGATGACAGTTACTGCGCATGTGTAGTAACTATTTTACGTAATCTACGTATTGTTTTGTTACGTAGATTGCGTATATACCAAGGGACGTTGTTCTGGATCCAGCCCATCACCTGTAATAGGCTATTTTCTTCATTTTCTTAATCTTTTCTTTTCATTTTCTTTAGTTCCACCACTAGTAGCTTCCAGCTACTATCCTACCTATCAACATTACTAGTAGCTTAGAGTCAGAGACAATGCTGATGAGCAATTTTTATGTCGCTCTAACCTTATGTTCCTTTTGCGATAATTGGTGTTGCGATCATCCCTTGAAGCACGCTTCAACGCCTGACCCATATACACCAATCTTAGTTTTATGAAGGACTGGCTTTGTCCAGTTCAGGTTAGAAATTTGTAAACAAAAATATTAAAGAGTAGCCATACTGGTAAGAAAAAAAATATTTGATGTCTAACAACTTTTTTTTATCAGTGGTTTTTAAACTTGTAAGGGTGCTGCTATGTTCCAAAAATATATTTTATTTACAAGTTACTGCTCAATAAAGTTAGCAAATTGTTAAACACTGATCACATCATTACAATGGGTCCAAATGGCTATCTATTTTTATTTAAAAATGTATTTAATGTTTTATTAAAAGCGAAGATGGACATTTGCCCCTATTCTGGTCAATGAGTATAAATAGATCTAAGAAAGTGACAATCAGGACTCAAATTGGATCCCAAGAATCTCAGATTATTTGTTCAATTAATAAAGTACCAGAAAAAATTAACTTTTTTTTTTCCAGTCAGAAACCTAAAAAAACTAGACATATGGTTTCAGATAGAATATCATAATATCAAAATATCATTAGGAAACCACTAATGAGGGTCTGTCAGCTATTTTATTTCCAAACTGGAAGAAAAACTTTCTTTCTAGTAGATGTCCTTTAGGAATATTGTTTGCCACCAGACTAAAGTCTCTGGAGTAAAAGTCTGATTTAATGTCTCATAATGTAAATTCAAATATTGAGCATACTATGTAGAGTTTTGCAAGGGTAACTTAAAATACAACTTATAAAAGCAATTCAGAAACTTTACTAAAAGACATTGGCAACCTCTGTATTGAGATATGTCTATGATCTACAACATCTGTTAAAGTTGGAGCAACAACTGATTATCTCACTCTATTATACATATCCTGACAACTTTTATGTACTCTACATTGTGTCATCAGATTCACTTGGTCCACTTTTCCAAGCCCACAGCTTAGTAAATCTGGCACTTGACCTTATCTGAACCACACAAAGGTATCTTCAGCTTGAGACTATGCTGAAATCCTGTTTCCCCTTTATGATATGGAATTATAAATTCTTTGTACCTGTTGTAGAATGTATTTCTTTATTATTTAACAGTTTTTATATGGTGCTATCAGATTACATAGTGCTTAAAAGAGATATTTCACATCAGTCCTTGCCCCATTGGAGTTACATTCTAAGCTCCTAACACATAAATACACACATTAAGGTTCATTTATTCAGCAGCCACTTAACCTACCAGCATGTTTTTGGAGCATGGGAGGAAACCGGAGCACCCGGAGGAAACCCACACAGACATAGGGAGAACATACAAACTCCCACACAGATAAGGCCTAGTCCAGGAATCATACTGATGACCCCAGCAATGTGAGACACAATGCTACTCACTGAGCCACTGTGCTGCCCAGTATTATTTGGCTCAATTCAGCCTCCATAAGGAGAGCATAGCACATAAACTCTATAAAAGGGTAAATAAATACGTTTACATGGCATCAGTAATAGCTCTATACATAATGCTTTTCTTTCTGAACTTTTTGCCATTATGAATTCTCTCATACTGAAGACAGACAGTGGTCAGGATAGTGGGTGTTGCAAAACAAATACTAAGGATAAATACAACAAATAAGTAGGTTAGAAAATGTACCAGTCCCATAAAAGTCTCTAGAGACTAGAAGTAAGTGTATTGGAATCCTTCAGTAAAATTTCACCAAGTTATACCACATAGTGCTGGGGTCAAGGGACCCTGAAATGCACAATGAGCTAGTGGTCACACTCCAGATGATGGCTGTTATTTGGATTACCGCCTTGGGGATCCCGGATGCTCGGTCAAGGCTTTCAGCCACCCTGTTCCAGTAGACACACTAAATGCTGCAGAACAGATGGGCAAATTCCAATGGAGTGAAAACTGTAGCAGGTAATTACAGATCCAAATCATACCACAGTTCTTTCTATGTTGTTTTATTTAACAAGTCATTCCCATGGGGAAGTCTGGCTCTACAGGATTGTTTGAGGGTGATGATTGAGGTCTATTGGCTGCTACTGAGAAAAGGTTTGGAGATGGGTGGAAGGTAGACTGGGCTCACTACAGGATCCCCCCTATGTTTTTCAAGCCACAAATTCTAACACCTGCTTTCATCCAGTATATACACAAATATGTTCTTAAATATATATATTATATTTTGGAAGCATCTCTTACAACAATTAAAAGATTTGTAATGGAACAGCTCCCACAGTGTAACTGCCTGCAATGTCAGAATACAAATGTGGATTTTCTATCAATACCTTTGGGGCTTCCCAATACTTAGACCCATTTTGTTAGCTATTTAAAGATAGTGTCCAAAATGAAATACTACATAAATGTTGCGTAGAGATGTGCCCTCCCAGTATTTTCACAGCTTCTTGAAAACCTGTCTCAGTTGTCTGGCTTTAGACAGTTATGGATAAATATAATAAAGTAATGAGCTTCTGCAACATGCAACACATAAATAAACGATGATAATAATAATAACAATAAATACCTTCTCAATCACACAAACATACAGTATACTAGAGGAAACTTGGGTAATCATGGATAAAACATAATCATCCACACATAAAGTTCTTTGGTCAAAATATATACCCATGCTCACAATGCTGTGAAGCAGCTATTTGCCATTAACACTTGAAGAATGCTTCCCTGGCAGTATACTGATGATAATTCATAGGACTGACATTGTGACATATCGTTAGATTTTGTTTGAGGGCATTTTTGATTCATGTAAATGTCTTCGTATTTCTCAGTGCCCAGATCCATTGAACATCCTAAATGGGATTGGCGGACGAAACCTGAAAGTCAAGATTTTGATGAGCTAAACCACATCCTTCAAGAAAGTAAAAAGTTGGGGAAAGCTCTAGAGAATCTGTCGCGCAGTAAGTACTTCCAAGAGTTATGTTAAAGTCAATGGCTGATCTACTATGAAACTAATAAAGTTAAACTTTAGTGAGACTACTTTTTTTAGCCATTTTTTTAAGTGTGCATTGATAGAATCTGGGTTATTAAAAACAAGAGTATGGTAATTTTAATCAACTTCTGAGATGTAGTTTCCATTTTTTTAAAATCTGTGGTGATTTGCCATGGAACAACCCCATTAAAGAAGATTACAGTGGTTACCCAGACGGCTTTGCTGGTGCAAAGAGACTTAGGGCCAGATTTACCAAGCTGCGGGTTTGGAAAATTGGAGTTGTTGCCCATAACAACCAATTAGATTTTAGCTGACATTCTCTAGCATGTAAAAAGAAAGTGAGAGCTAGAATCTGATTGGTTGCTATAGGCAACGTCTCCACTTTTCCAAAACCCGCAGCTTAGTAAATCTGGCCCTTACTGTATGCCCCATTTTTAACGACTCCCTCGCCATCCTGTTCTCTGCCATTTTAGGCCTCATGGTCCGTGCATGTTGCCCCATTGTAAGACCTTAGGTTTTACATGTACTTTTTACAATGTAACTTTTATAAAAAAGATTGAGGCTATAGGCACAGTGATCACAATAATTTAAGGCTGCTCTTACATAATTACATGATGGGGTCAAAAGTAATACACACATTTCTATTAATCTGAATACTGAAATGATGACATTAGGAGGGAATACATATAATAATCCTGTGTGTTTACTTTCCTAGGTATTGCTGTTTCCGATGAATTGGAACAGGTAATTTTAAATTAAATTTTAACTCCAGTCAACATTTTGGGCACAGTAGTTATTATATTCATATACCCTAAACAGATATCAAACACCAGCACATTGACAGCAGTAAATTTAATCATGTTTAGATAATATGGGTGAGCTGCAGAACAACCTAACTTTATAGCAGTTTGCAGACTTAAAGGCTTATCCACACTTAGGGGCTGATTCAGAGTTACACTTCCACCTTTGTTTAGGTGCAAGTGTAGACCTGAGCCATGCCATGTTGAATTGCAAGGGGAGGAAGATTTAAATTGTAAAATCAGAATTAAAATTAGGAGGTGAATTTTCTTAGCTCATCTCTATTTTATAGAATAAACATAAAGCTATGAAGTATTTTAGCTTCATGTGTTAAAGTAATGTATTTTCCCTGCATGCAAAAAAATGTTAAATTAGTTAAAACCCCTTACTTTGAAAAATGGTTTCGCCGTGCTGTACACTTAAAAAAAAGGTGTAAGTGCATCTCTGAATCAGCCCCTTAATCATAGTTGCCAACTCTCCCTGAATTTCAGGGAGACTCCCTGAAATGTGGGTAATCTCCCTGATTCCCTGAAGTGTTTGATAATCTCCCTGATGTTGATTCAATTCTAAATGTCACTGCTGTATTATGACAAAATGTGGATATTGTGTCCTATTTCCCTGCATCGAAGCGTATGGAGGCAGACATTTTAATGGAGGCAATTATCTTTTTAATAAATACATATTTATTCACTGATAATTTAAAACTGAATAAATACTTTTGTTGCCATTTTTATTGAGAAATATTTTTCCTGGCAGTTCTAGACACCCCCGGTGGAGCTATTCACTGGACACACCCCTTGATTGCAAGACACACCCCTTTGTTAGTACAGGACACACCCCTTTGGTGCAGCGCCTTGATAGGGTTATCACAATCTCCCTGATATTCATTTGCAAAAGTTGGCAACCATGCAGTATATGCTGGCGCTTTATAAATAAACATTACTGATAATACTGCATTATTGTTGTTGTGTCTACACTGACTGGGACCGGATTCACAACAACGTGTTTATTAACTTACATGCCTAGTTATCCGTTCAGAGGTACTGCGCATGCGTGGTAACTATTTTACGCTATCTATGTAGCGTTTCGTTACGTAGATTGCGTACATAAACTTTAAAGACTGCATGTTTGCAATCTATGTAATGAAATGCTACGTAGATAGTGTAGAATAGTTACTACGCATTCGCAGTACCTCTGAACGGATAACTAGGCATGTAAGTTAATAAACACGTTGTTGTGAATCCGGTCCCAGTCAGTGTAGACACAACAACAATAATGCAGTATTATCAGTAATGTTTATTTATAAAGCGCCAGCATATACTGGAGTGCTGTGCAATGAGGGTGCAAGTTGTACACAAAGGTGCTTAATATTGCTTTTAGCCTATATTTGATTTGGATTCAAGAAAGAACAGCTGGATCATCTATTTGCTTTCATTAAGACTATTACAAAATAACAAATAATGGTGTGTATAGAGGTAGAATGGAACTCAGGAAAAGGTCATGTGACTCGTCAAACTCCACCAAACAGCTGCTTGTTTAAATAGAGTTTAAAACATGGTTGCCTACTTTTGCAAATGAATATCAGGGAGATTGTTAGAGCACTATCAAGGTGCTGCACCAAAGGGGTGTATCCTGTAGCACCAAAGAGGTGTGTCCTGTGAATAGCTCCACCCATAGGTGTATCTAGCACTGCCAGGAAAACTATTTTACAAGAAAAATGTCAGTATTTATTGATTATTAAATTGTCTGTGAATACTTTCATTACTATCTTTATAGAAAAGCTAAAAGTGACGCTGCAGCTGATTA
>WWET01000499.1:376860-386938 GCA_011038615.1 Limnodynastes dumerilii
ATGCTCAGCCACCATACAGATGACCCCTGAGGCACCACCTGACAGCAGAACAGTAGAATTCTTCTGTAAACAGCAATAAGAGGCGACAATGACAAATAGGCAAAAGACAACATGTTTCAACACTTTTTCAACAATTTTCCAAAACCAAATAAACTGTGAGCGGGTCCCAGAAAACGTACCGGGACACACTAAAACAACTAGCATGTCAACATAAGCTACCATGTAGTAAAGTTATCAGTGAACTGTACCAATCTACGGGGAGTAGTTGCCCAATAACGCTATAATATTATTAGTTACCAGGTGAAGGGGATTTAGAGGTGCGAACAGGAGAACACACAGGAGAGACTTGGGATTCCAGATGGCGCCTGGCCTCCCTTGGGTCATCAAAAATTAGTGTTTGCCCATTTTCAGTGAGGCGTAACTTCGCTGGGTACATAAGCGCAAATCTTTGTCCATTCTCTGCCAGATGTTTACATAAAGGGGCAAATTCTCTGCGCTTCTGTGACAGAGCAACAGAGTAATCTTGGAATATCAAGATTTTTGCACCCCGTACAACAACCTGAGCCTGCTTTCGGTATGCCGCCAAGATTCGTTCCTTTTCACGGAAGTCAAGGAATCTGGCAATCACCGGGCGAGGGCGTGCACTACTTTCCCTTTCCCTTCCAATCCGATGTGCCCTCTCAATCATAGGAGAGCCCATCGCATCAGAGATACCAAGTGCAGCAGGTAAGTCTTCAGCAAGGAGGTTATATAAATCTTGGCCCTTTACGCCCTCCGGAATCCCAATGAAACGTAAATTATTTCTCCTGCTCCTGTTCTCAAGATCCTCTATTTTATCCTGCAGGGCTTGCAGTTGTGAGGCATGGCGGTCTGAGATATGTTGTAGGGATGTAGTGGTATCCTCCATATCACTCGTGCGTTGTTCTAAGACATTTATTCTAGATGTGTTTTCAGAAATTTTAGCAATGGCGGTGTCTAGAGATGGCTGGAAAGTGTCAAAACGCTTATCGAAAATGGGAAGTAAAACTTGCGAAATTTCCTTGGCCATGTCTGCGATTGAAAGTGAAGTTGGTAAGTTTGCCCCCATGTTATCTGAGGCTGACTGGCTAGGATTAGGTGAAGGAGGACCTGGGGGTGAGGAAGATTGGGTCAGGGAAGCTGGCCCCGCCTTGGAAGTGTTAGATTTTGTTTTACCCATAGGTGCTGTCTCAGAGGGGCACGAGGATTTAGTAGCAGCGGCTCTGCTATAGTATTTATGCATGCCCACACAAGAAAGCAGCCGAGGAAATAGTAGCGAGCGACAGGGGAAGGACCCAAATGCCTGGAGAATTGGTTCCCTCAATTGGGACAGAGATTCACTAATTATAAGTATCACATGTTAAGTCTGAGCTTATAGGACTAAAAGTACCTGATGTACTGAATCTTATATTGGGTACCAATTGTCTAGACAGCACCCGAAACAATCACTGCACAGTGACCAACCCAGATAGAGGACTAGGGTCTATAAAATGTTAGGCTACCTCCTGTTGTTTAAGACTGTCTAAACATTGTAACAGAAGGTCTCAGTAAGCAAACAGTCCTACGAATAAAGAACAATTGTTGCAAAGCGTCTATCTAGCCCAGAGCTCCAAATGCTCCCCAACAGGCCTGAGACATCTGGGTTAAGGCCGTGTTCTAGAATAGGGTGGAGGTACAGGTAGAATATCAGGCTCCCCTCTGTTACTTAATACTGTTTGGGTACCTAAACAAAAGACTGCAGGAAACAAATATTCCTATGAGCAATGAGCCAAAATAAACCAGTGATCAATAGTTTTTATGTTATTAAGTGTCTGTCCGGTCCCAGAACATCAAAGGATATCAAAAGCAGGTATGAAGAGCCTGAGGTACCAGGATAAGGCAGAAGCGTCAAGATAGGGAGTATGGTGCTCCGGGGGGTGACCCCGTTTGAAGGCCTTTCTATGGGGGTTAAGGCCCAGTTATGTCAATCAAGCCTCTCCTGGATAGAGAGACCACGGTAGCCCGATACCTTCCGGGAGCCCACAGCCACCGAGTCAGAGGAGAATCCGAAGGCCGTGTGTTGCAGAGTCTCCACTCAGTGCTCCAAGCTCCCAGTGCGCTCTCCACCTCCTGCGCCTCCCTCAGACAGCCGCCGGACTCCACTCCACTGTCATTCAGGAAAATCTTCCCTCTGGTTCTCTGTAGGCTGATGTCGGCACCGCAGCAAGTGATGGGCCTCGTGTAGTGCAGACTCTCCCCGCTGTTCCAGACTGCGGCGCGCCTCCACCGCCTCCCCTGTGCGTCCCGAACCACCTCCGACCTCCGCTCACCCGAAGATGCAACTGCCCAGGTGAGTCCTGCCGTCGTGTCTTTGCAGCGGATCAGCCTCCCTTCTGTTGCTGACTAGCACTCCTCCTCAAGATGGACGTCTTTCGCGCCACTCACCTCGCGGCCCACTCTTTGCTGTTGTGCAGCCAGATCAGGAGAACCGGAGTTACTGGGAGGATCTCCGAAGCCAGCTCAGTCCACACCTGCAGAAATCCGGTACTGTGATGTTGGTTACCGAGCCCCGGACCTTAGGGAAAGGTACCCTGTATTCCACTGGTTGGCGTCACAGCCTGGCTCTAGGCCTCTAGGTTCCGAGGCGGACTCCGGGGTAATAATGAGTCTCTGCTCGCTCCAACTGCCGGCTAGCTAACTGCTACTCCTTGTCAGAATTCGTTCTGGATGGTTTCAGAGCTGACAGGGGTCCATAACTGTGGTCTGACGGCAGGTTTCTCTAGCAGCCTCGGGAGCTCTGTTAAAATGCGGCCATCTTCGTGCGCCGCCCGCCGGAAGTCCTCCTATCCTAAGTCTTAATAACATTGTGATATTAACGCTGCTCAGTATCTGTGTGCAGTAAGCAATTTAAAGATATATCCCTGCATGCAAAGAATACAATTAATTTGACTCCCCCTGCAATCAACATGGTTTAGCCCAGGAGTATAAAGAATTGTGTAAGGCGCTAATGGACAACTAATGATAAACCTCCTAAGACTAGAAAAACTATAAAAGAAGGGAAGCACTAAAATAATTTGGCCAGTGGATGGCACCCTAATCTAAAAATTAGAAACAAATGGACACACTAATAAGACATTACACTACAAAGTGGATACAGTAGCTCATCAAAATAAATCAATAGGAGGGCACTTCAGGGTACCAAGGGTTAAAAACTATAAATAGCACAAAGTGTAGGAAGATGAATGGAAGAACGTTCTAGTAAATCAATAATAAATAAATAATGATTCAGCATCAGAAATTCACTCCAAACTTATAGAAACCCTTGATGTTAAGAACAAATGAATAAACGATATGTACTAAATATATGCAGAGGAAAACTCTAAAATTGGATTAGTACTCAAAAGCTACGTATATGTAAATGAATTAAAACGTCCCAGAACAAAGTAATTAATCAATGAAGGTGATACTGTAAACAATTATAAAAACTCATAAAAACTAATAACAATCAAAAATTCAAACCGAAATGTTCACTGAGGGCCATCCGCAGACTATCGGACAAATAACAATTATGTCCAGTGTTTAGCATTTTTATCAACTGCGTAGTACATTTTTTACGTTATTTACATACCTTTTCCTTACGTAGATTGCGTAAATACGGTCTGACAGACTGTAAGGAAAAGATATGTAGATAATGTAAAAAAAATGTACTACGTATGCGCAGTTGATAAAAACGCTAAAAACCGGACGTATATGTTATACATCTGGTAGTCTGCGTACGGCCCTGAATTTTTATTTTTTTTTATTTCTGATTCCCTGCACCTGTACGTTCTTCAGGGTTTAATGGGGATGGTGGTGGGTCTACCAGAGATTAGGTTGGGGATTGTATGTTATTGAAATATAACAGATTTGGAAAATGCTAAATACACTGGTCATGGCAGCTACGTCTGGGTCTTGGTTTGCCATTTAGAGCAGAAATTGGAGGTCCTTTCAGACAGTGCCTCAATTTGTTGTTATGGGGGAGCTGACAGCATTTAAGAGCTGAGCTGTAAGTAATTTGTGTGTCATTCATTTATATTAAGGTCCCCAGCAGATAGCAAGCCTCCACCACACGCATTTCACGTCCTCCAATAAATGGTCAAGACGAATCCCATGCTAAAGCTGATTTTTTTAGTAATAGTTTATGGATATAATGCACAGTGTTGTTCTTAAAGAGATAATGAAACACAGACACTTGGGTGTCCCATTTTACATAAACCCTAAACCATGTACATTGACTTTGGAATGCCTGAATAATCATAGATATGGGTGTTTCCTCCAAGCTGTAAGTGCAATAAATATACTTATTGGCCTAATTCAGCCTCCATAAGGTGTGCATAGAGAATAAACTCTATAAAAGGGTAACTAGACTTGTACATAATAGGCTGGAGCCTAAAATTAAGGCCTGGCTTCACAACCCCGAACGTATTGCACATACGTCCTTAATTTGCCGATAGTTGCTACTATGCATGCTTAGTAACTATTATATGTAATCTACGTATCATTTTGTTACATAGATTGCGTATATGTGGTCTTAAATACCGCATATACGCAATCTATGAAATGAAACAATACATAGATTACGTAAAATAGTTACAACGCATGCATAGTAGCAACTATCGGAAAATTAAGGACGTATGTGCAATACATCCGGGGTTGTGAATCCAGGCCTAAGAGAGGAAAGTTACTCCTGGGCTAAACCATGGTGATTGCAGGGGAGTCATATTTCATCTGTTGCAAGCAGTATTAGAGTTGAGAGTTGGTGTTTCCTATCCCAAGTCTAAATAACAGTGTAATAATAAAGCTTGACTCCTCCTGAAATCAACATGATTTTGCCCAGGTGTAACCTTCCTCTCTTATTTTCAAGCTTCTTCTTAAGTCTGGATCCAGCCCAACATCAGTAATATCTCTATACATAATTCTCTTCTTCCTGTACCTTTTTCCACATAAAAAAATATGCATTATCTCACATTGGAGACTGTAGCTGTCAGTATACTTGGTGTTAAAAATGAAGATCACTAAATTTCCCCCAGAACCTTAGGTACGGCAGTTAAACTTTTATGTATGATAGAAGGGTACAGTGATACCTTTAATTTATGCAACTATTGGGCAGCACGGTGGCTCAGTGAGCAGCACTTGTGCCTCACAGCGCTGAGGTCATGAGTTCCATTCCCGGACTTTGCTTTTTCTGCGTGGGGTTTCTATGTTCTTCCTGTGTGTGTGTGGGTTTCCTCAGGGTGTTCCGGTTTCCTCCCACATGCCAAAAACATGCTGATAGGTTAATTGGCTGCTGAATAAATTAACCCTAGTCTGAGTGTTTGTGTATATGTGTTAGGGACCTTAGTATGTAGTTCCAATAGGGGCAAGGCCTGATGTGAAGGTCTAATGTTCTCTGTAAAGCAAACTAAAGTATAATATAAATATGCAATAATAATAATAATAAAAATGCAATACAATAATCAACCATATAACATACAACAAACAAGTAGGCCAGAGAATGTAACAGTTCTCTAAAAGTTCCCCTGAGTCTTCATCAATCAGTAATATCCCCAGTAAAGTCTTATCAAGTTATGTCACATAGTGATGTCAAGGGACCCTAAAGTTCACACTCCTGATGGTGGCTCTTATTCGGATCATCGCCTTGGGGATCCCGGCCATTCGGTCAATGCTCTCCACCAGCGTGGCACACCAAATACTTCAGAACGGACAGGCAACTCCCGATGAAGTGAAGATTATAGCAGGCCATTATAATCCAACCAATAATCAACGCATCTCCTGGGCAATGGCAGAGATTAATATCTCAAAGTAGGAATGGATTCAGATCACACCACTTAGCCCTTTGTGGTTTATCTTAACCAGTCCCAAATTCTCATTGGAGTAGTCCAGCCCTATAGGATTGTCTGAGAGTGGTGACTGAGGTCTGTTGGTTGCTACTGAGATAGGGGTTGGAAACGGGTGGGATGAAGCTGAGCAGGATACAGGATCCCCCTCCTTCTGCTTCCATGCTGCAAAGTCTACCAAAACCATCCTTCCTCCAGATCTCAGATAGTGTCCAATCACTCCCAGAATTAACCCCTTACAAGCTTTGATATGCTTTTGTCAGACTTACAGAATACTCTAACATGCTCAAGCCACCTGCTGCCATCTATAATGTACTTAAATGTTCTGAAATATACATCAAGCACCAAGTAAAAGATTTGCAATGAGACAGCTCCCAATAAGTAACTATCTGCAATGTCAGAAACCAAATGCAGATTTGTTTCAGAGCCTCTGGGGCTGCCCAATAATTAGAACCATTTTGCTAGCTTTCAAAATTGAGGGAATTTTTGGTGTGCACCAAGTGGCTCGGATAACCCATTTAGATGGCTCAATGATGCTATTGTCTGTTCAATAATAATTATTCTATAGTAATTTTGATCATCTTGATATAATTCAACCAAGTACCAACAATTCGGGACACAACATACGCTCACGTGTTCTAGGTATAAAATAACTTATCACCCATGATGACATTGTATAGATATGTATCATATATGTATTAATCTGATGTAATAAGCACAGTATTGCCTGACTCTGTTGTCTAGATGACATGACTCTGATCCACAGATAAGATTGAAATAAGCACGCGCAGAAACAATTTGCAAAACTATGCACCTAAGTTCACAAAGCAACTCCCATGATCCCTCGTTCTTACAGATATCTTCTAGCTTCTGTGTCCACAGAGCTACATTAACTCTCCATGCACTTCTTTGTGCAGATTATGCTAAAGCATGTATGGACTTTGCAAACCCAGCCCATACTACCCTATATAAATGCCTCCCCTGACCCACTTTTCTTAGCTTCCTACTTATGGAGTAGTGGCATGCCCCTTCTTACTGATCTCAATAGGCACGGAGATGAACTCTGTGCGTAACTTCTGGATTATTATTATGGTTTATTGGCAAGGCACCACAAGGTGTCTGCAGCGCTGTACAAAATACAACAACAAAATACAGTACAGACAAACAGGGTAGGGATGGACAGCATAGTACATAATAAAATACAATATAAATACACATCACGCATGAACAAAAATCACCAAGATTTAAGTATGTTATTAAGTGTGAATCCGGTCCCATGTTCTTACTAATAATTGTAGAAAGATCTTTTTTTTTACTTTAATAAATGTACTACAAACTACTTTCCACAAACTTTTATTGTCAACTTTTGTACAATGTGTGATGAACAATTAAAAATAATGAAAAAGAAAAGTTACAAACAGGCATAGTTTTAGCAAATTCCCTTATCACTCATTAACATATTTTCCAAGCCAAGCTCTGATGTCACAGGTCTTAAATTCACCTAAAAAAAGGGCTTAAATAGCAAAAAAGAACAAGTCCTACCTTCTTTATTTCATGATATTAACATTATGTGCATAGGACCAAGAACTATCCTAGAAATCTTTTGTGCAGTTATATGGATGACTGAGAAAAACGACACCATAGTTTCTCCTCTCTGTAAATATATCGCCACCTAGGGCTGCTAGCCTGGCATAGTAAGTATTATTATTATAATTGTTGTAATTTAATATGGAGGTTAGAATTATAATTTGTCAATAATTTCAAGATCATGCCAATACATATAGGTCATATTTGAATTACATATTGTAATAATAATTAAACTCTATGATTGTACAGCACCCTCATTATTTCCCTAATTAACATTATTAAAATATCTCTCTCTCTCTCTCTCTCTCTCTCTCTATTTTTTCTATTCATCTTCATTTATGCATGTAGTGAATATTCAGAGAAGCTCAGTAAAATTTGTTCTTTTCCCTTTAACACACTTCTTTTGTTCAGTCAGAAATGTCTATTTTCAGTTTCTGATTCCACTGTGGATCATCTAGTACAAAATACAGTGTAGAGTATTTAAATGAGAAGCTAAGTGAATGAAACATATTATGTGACCCCTCTGTCTTGCTTTTGTCATGCTTTTTTTTGTCCATCACCTCTATATAACATGATTTCATGATTTAGAGTATTGGATATATGTGGAAAGCATATATAATCAAGAAATACCATCAATAATTCAGCAAGTATATAAATATTATCTCTGTCAATCAGTACGTGCTTACTTAACTAAATAATCAGTACCAGTCAGCACTGAAACATTGGGGACCCCTTTTGGAGGATGATGCACAAAAAAGGGGGGAAATCAGGTGGAAAATTAAACCTGAAGTCCTAAACTGGTTAATTAAGGGTTAATACTTTTTTTCTTCCTTTATTTGAGGGGCTGATCCAGAGTCAGGAATAATTACACCAAAAGGTGCAAATTGGTACCAGGACAAACAATATCGCAATGCATAGGGTTCAAATTAATAAATTCACGTAACAGTTTTATTTTTTAGACTTTAATCTAGAGTTGTGCTACAAAACATCATCTCTTAACTCATACTGTTTGTATATTTTGAGGTTGATTCAGAGTTTGGGAGTAAGGACAAAACAGGTGCAAATGCACAGCTCAGCTAAACCATTTTGCAAAGTTACAGGAGCTTTTTTGTTTTAATTATTTTGCATGCAGAAAAACACTTTACATTTTTCACATACTGCATTGTTTTATGTTTCTATAAATTAGAGTTGAGCTAAGAAATTTCAACTCTTTAATATAATTTTGCTTTCCCAATGTAAAAATGCCTGCCCTTGCAGTTTAACAAGGTATTGCCCAGGTCTACACTTGCACGTAAAAAAAAGTGCAGCTTTGGATCACCCCATTTAAATTTAACTCCCTCTGCAATTAAACTTGGCTTTGTCCAGATGCAGATTTGCTACTAATTTGCTGTTATTTCCAACAGTCTGAGTTAGAGTTGCAGTTACACCCTTTTTTTTTTGTTTTGTTTTTAGATGCAAGTGTAGACCCGAGCAAAACCTTGTTGAGTTGCAAGGGGAGGCAAATTTTAATTGCAAAACCAGAATTAGAATTAAGAGGTGGAGGTTTTTTTTTAGCTCAATTTTATAGAATAAACATAGAGCTATACAGTATGAGTTCTATGTGTAAAAGTAAAGTATTTTGCTCACATGCAAAAGATTTTAAATGATTTACTACCCTTTACTTTGCAAAATGGTTTAGCCGAGTTGTACACTTGCACCTTTTTTTTTACCTTTACTCCCAAACTCTGAATCAGCCCCCAAATATACAGCTCAGCTAAACCATTGTGCATAGCAAGGGGTGCTAATTCATATTAATTATTTTGAATAATTTTATGTGTAATCTATAAATTAGAGTTGAGCTAAGAAACTTTACCTCTTGGGGCTGATTCCGAGTTGCGCTTACACATTTTTTTTTAGGTGTAAATGTAGACCTGAAAAATACCACGTTAAACTGCAAGGGGAGGCACCTTTACATTGTGAAAGCAAAATTAGATTTGAGAGGTGAAATGTCTTAGCTCAACTTTATTTTATAGATTAAACAAAGTTATGCAGTATTTGAATTCTGTGTGTAAAAGTAGTTTTTCACTTCATGCTAAATATTTAAGATTAATTAGCACCCCATTACTTTGCAAACTAGTATAGCTGAGCTGTAAACTTGCACCTGTTTTACTCTTACTCCCAAACTCTGAATCAGCCCCTTATTTGTAATCCTGCTGTCATAGTTTAAGTTTGCCTCTCCTTGCAGTTCAACATAGTATTGCTCAGGTCTACGTTTGCACCTCCCAAATATTCCCAGGCACAGAAAAAAACACCAACTTCCTACCTTTATTTTCTCATATCCTCTCAAAATCCTGAAGCATGCTGGGAACTGTGGTTTCTCTCATTGCAGATGCCAGCAATCCTAGATCTAAATTTCTAAGGGGGTATTCCGCTTTAGTGAGGTATTACATCCAGGCAGCATTTGTTTTTGTGTTCTATACATTAACCATACCTCCCAACATTTGAGAATTCAAAAGAGGGACAAAATTTTGTGGCCTAGTGGGGGGGGGGTTTCTTGAACCATGTAGTGGGCATGTCTGGGAAAGTGGGTGTGTCTTGCAGCAGGTCTGGTGTGTTCCCCTATTCTCAACCATCTATAT
>WWET01000499.1:430581-440732 GCA_011038615.1 Limnodynastes dumerilii
ACTCTTTCTGTAGATCATTGAATGGGTGATGTCAGCTGCATTGTCTGATCTCTGTAGGAAGCCATTATCTTCTAATTGGTAAGTAAACAAAGGATAAATTATTCTGTAAGCCCTATTTAACTTTCCCCAGCTGGTGGGCCCGCCATGCATGGCAGAATTTTTCTGAATTTGGGAAAGGTTAAAAAAGCAAAACTTTATGTAATTGATAGGAGCTTAGTAAATATAATCCCTAAGCGAATGACTATAATGACAAGATATAACATGGGTATTGTGGGCTTGCACCAATCTGTAATGAGAGCTGAAATTCTAAGCGAGAAGTTAGGATACTCCTTTAGGAAACACTGAAACTAGAAAAGGAGGGCAGTGAAATAAAAAAGAAAACAAAATGTATCTCACCAACCAAGATGTATTGTGTGGACAGACACCTCTGACAAGACGAATATCCACTACCATTAACCAGAATCTAACTATAAAATTCTATCAGTAAAATAAAATGCAGAAACATTTGTTAGACACATTTGCAAATATGAGTCACTAGCCACTATCAAGGCCTTTTTGCTTTGGTAGTCATGCAAATATGTTACTGTTTAATGGCAGTGTTGCTGGGGCATATACTTGTTTCTTTGTTAAAATAGATTACCCCTGCTTTATGCCCCTACCTGTCTGTATTTGATTGATTTGAGCAACTACCATTTTGTGTATTATTGTTAAGAAGAATATCCACACCAACTAACGTTTAAGGTAAAAGCAAAATAAACATACCAAATAATAATAATAATAATAATAATAATAATAATAAAGGGAAGAAAAAGAGATTCATAACACAACCTCTCTAAACTATGTGTGCAAATGCTAGCAGCTTAATTAATAAAATCCCTGAGCAAATTGTTGCCATTGAACTAAATGGCACATTTGGTTATTGCCCCTATCACTGAAACATGGTGCAATGAAAATTATGCCTGGGACCAAGCTATACCGATATGTAATTTAATTAGTAAATATACAGTAGGAAAAATTGGAGGAGGGGTATTAATATATTTAATGAAGAAACAATATCAGGGATTATTTGATAAATAAACCAAGCCCATTTGGGTGACAATAGAAATTGTGGTGATGTACAGACCACCAAGACAAGATAAGGGAATGGATAATACCATACTGCATGACAAAAATGGCTAAATGGTATTAAAATGGGAGGTAATACAGTAATCATGAGAGACTCTAATCGATCTGTGTCATCTGTGAGCTCCAGTAGAAGTGGAGACATTTTAAATTTATAAGGTGATAGATTTAAGGAAAGCTGGTTTTGTAGAAGTGATTCTTAACAGATGACTTCGCTGAGTGGTCACTTTAAGTAGTAGCAGGAGCAAAGAGAAAAGTATTACCAGAAAAAGTACTTTGTATCAAAAAAGTGAGGGAAAACTCCAGTAAATGGAAGCCAATGTGGTTGACAAAAGGGATTGCAAGTATAGTGAAAGCAAAAGAGAATGACCTTAAGCGATTATAAGCAAAATTAGAAAAATGATAAAAGGGAGGTGTATTTTGCAAAGCAAAAACTGGCAAAGTTATTATAGTGTATTAGTCCATGGCCCAATGGTAAGGAAAAACTGTCCCACTCATTAAGAAAAGAGGACATTCTAAAATTCTAAAACAGTTTCAAGGGGTTGTTGTCAAAACTATTAACTCATATATTCAACTAGTCACTAGTAACAGAAGTAAATCCAGAAGACTGGAAAATAGCGAAGGCAGTCTCTCTGCATAAAACTGGAAGTAGGAAAGGAACTACCAACCACCAACCAGTGAGTCTTACATCCAGTAGTGGCCAACATTGTGGAAACCTTTTCGAAAATATGTATTTTTGAAGTTTGATGGCTCATAACAGCACTTTTTTTGAAGTTATTGCTTCTATTTATTGGGTCTTATTGCTGGGTTGCTTTCTTCTGTGTAACAAGTTTATTTAGTTGGCTCCATAGATTTTTAAATGTAGGTGGGAAGGGGAAATGGAGGGAAAGAAAAATCAGGGTTTAGGGGACATGTGGTGGCGCACTGGGTAGACTGTGTTAGAGAATGGACAAATAAAGCAGTCATTAGGGAGCTAGTTGCCGTTGAATGAACTTCACATATAGGAGAAGTGTCGGTGGGGCGCAACTGTAATGATGCCTGGAATGGACCAAATATGAGGGTAGTGTATAGAAAATGAGATATTAATGAGGTAACATTAATGGCTCAACAAACATGCAGGCTGGGTTGCGCCTAGGATTAACAACATGTACCTGAGTGTAAAAAAATGGTAATGATAGAAATGGCTCGATCAGCAGGCTGATCCCAATAAGGATCAGAGGGAATATACCGGAATCAATTCAGATGATGAACGCACTGTAGAGAAGCAACAGAATCAGGAATCAAGAGTTGAGGGAGGGGGGAAGGGGGAAGGGAAAGGGAAGGGAAGGAGGTAGGGTGTGGTGGAGTTAGGGGCTGATAGGGATAAGAAGTGAGAGCCTGGTAAAAGATAACTTTTAATGATGCATTAAAACATATGCTAATGAAAACAAGGACAAACATATAGCAAAAATGAAACTGTGCACCACTGAGATGATAGAAACTGCAACAAAGAAACATGTAGTAATCGATTGATGAGCAAATGACACAATCAGCACTGTTGCAGTAGGCTAAATAAACGCTACTCACACAAGGTGGGTAAAGTGGCAGGGAAGAAAAAAAATTAAATACATATGCTAATACAATAGATCTTCCAAAGGAATGATATGGATCCGCTGTTCCAGCTATACAAACTAAGTACAGGATGAACGCCAATATACTTCACCAGAACCCACTTACCCTGCGTCCCCGGTAACTGCCTCACGGCAGTGCTTCGCCCCTTCCGGGTCCGTACAGGTCCCTATCCTACCTGATACCTAATGCTTCATTATCTTGGAAAAAAAAATGTGTGGAAGGCTTCAGTTTGGACTGAAGTATTTCATTTACAGTATAAGGAAACTCAGTCACAACAAAACCAGACTGGTAAAGGCAGGAAAAGGTGCACAACAGCAAGTGATGATAGAAGAATTAAGAGACTGTGAAAAACAGTAACACGGAACCGGATTCACAGATACATGTGTAATAGGTACGCAAATATACGCACATACGTTGTAAGACAACACCAATGACACTCCCCTCTCACGACACTGCAGAAAAAGAAAATACCCCAAATAGGGGATGCCTGTTACACAGGCGCCCCCTTGAGGTAAAAGCAACCTCTCTTGGCACTCTGGGTCTATTTAATCATGAGTTCTTGTGTGAAATTAAAATAAATATCTTTATTGGTACACATTAAAAACGTGTACGCCCTAGCGAAATATCAGTTTAAAAATTGTGATTTCCTACAGTGCAAAAAGCACCGATAATATAATAAAAACAAACCAAGGATGTGCAATTGGCCCCGATTGCAAGATTATCACTATTAAAATTGTTTATCCTTGTCTCTTGCCTAATCCTAATGTATCAAACTTTGTATCGGCGAATACAGATAAATCACTATCATTGGTTTATAGGATCTGGTCTAGTCTGATTAAACAATAACAATAACAACCAGCCCTAGTGACTATTTTTATACAGTTTGGGCTGGTTGTTATTGTTGTCACTTATCACAGTTCACATAGAGAATTGATCGGTATATGGATTGATACCGATCAACATACTATTAATATTTTTTGTTCTATTTATTGATTGCATATATGTGTAAGTATATTTAATTTAATTTAATTTCATTTGATTGTATATTAATAGAGCCTTTGATTGCTAGCAGGACCTTCTTAAGGGAAAGGCAAGGATTGGATGGAAAACAATGTATGTTGTCCCCCTATAACAATGTATTTGTGTAAATTATACTGATGGAACAATTATTTAGGACAATTTATTTCCTATATTTGGCAATAATTATAGATGAGCATCCTAGTAGAAGGATACATTAGTGACAATAGCCCTCTTCATTACACATAGGCATTTGATTTGCTGAAGTGTTTAATTTCTCATAGATCAAGATGTATTTTACGTGATTGGCAGATAGTTGTGTCAATCATTAGGGACCCAATAGGAGATGATTAAGCTAAGGCATTAGCGAAAAGTAAGTTGGACTGAGAGTCCTCTCTTGCATGTGCATATTGAGCCTTTAATAGCCTAATTCTAAAGCGAGCTAATATATACTTTGTTTCTTTGGCGGGTTCGGATTGGCTGAATCTTGTGCCGCGACTACAATCTGAATATTACTACTAATTTGATATTTAACAGTGTAATTGCCTATTCGGCGGGTTCAGTTAGTTGGACCTTATGCCGCGATTATAATTTAAGTTAACTGTCATGATTGATTTGGTATCCTAAATAGCACAAGGATAGTGCTTTAGGATTGAATAACTAATTATATTGACTGTACATTAGGAGGTGCTATCTGCAGCACAATAGGTAACCATATCGCCTTACCCATTAGCGGACGATGTAGCAATTTCCCTATTAATCTGATACTATTGCAATCAACAATTATAGATTACTATGGAATCTTTAACATAATTTCAGTGGATTTGATTGGGGGTAGTGATCCATAATTGAATAACTACATATACTGCTCTTTGAAAACAGTGGATTATTTGTTGCGACTGTGGTACTATAGTTAGTGACTCCTTCTGGGTATGACTCATATTGTAAGCTACACTGTTGGTCTGAACTGTAACATTTGAGATACATTTACTTACTTGTGATACAGAAGCAATTTACTCAATAATCACTACAATCTAAGACAGTAATCACTGTAGCAGATTAATTATCATGGCCAAATAGACTTATAAGACTTACTGGGAACGATTCCGAACGGACCGGCCTAATATTGTGGGGGATACGTCTCAGAATTTAAATTTAATCAGACTAGACCAGATCCTATAAACCAATGATAGTAATTTATCTGTATTCACCGATACAAAGTTTGATCAATACATTAGGATTAGGCAAGAGACAAGGATAAACAATTTAATAGCGATAATCTTGCAATCGTGCTTTGTTTGTTTTTATTATATTATCGGTGCTTTTTGCACTGTAGGAAATCACAATTTTTAAACTGATATTTCGCTAGGGCATACGTTTTTAATTTGTACCAATAAAGATATTAATTTTAATTTCACACGAAAACTCATGAGAGGTTGCTTTTACCTCAAAGGGGCGCCTGTGTAACAGGCATCCCCTTTTTGGGGTATTTTCTTTTTCTGTTATCTCTATCTACCTCTGAGCACCTCCCTTATTATAGGGAAGAGGCCTGAATATTCAGTGTCAATAGTGCCAGTACAAAATCTCTTCCTCTCAGTATATGACTCCATAGGGCAACCTTAACTCTACGGGATTAGTTACGTGCCTAAGTTGCTTAGGTAAATGCATACATTACTAACCATTACCTCAATAGGCCATTTAAATGCCCCCACCCACCCACTTTCATGTATCTTCGCATGTCCACACCCCTCCGTACATATGTCACTGAGTACGATTTAGAAATCCGTGGTTATTGGACTTGTGTGGAGTTCCTACGTAACGTGCGTAAAAAAGTTACTACGTATGCGCAGTTACTCCGATCGTAAAAAAACGCACGGAAAAAGAAGCACAATCATATCTGTGAATCCGGTAAATACTTACTATTAAGAGTTTAAATATATTTATGTAGAAATGTTTTACAATTCTGATTCCACTTAAAAACCTTTTATGGTCAATTTTTCAGAATATGTGATAAAATAAAACCATTAAAAAGAAAATTTACAAACAGGTGTATCTGTAGCAAATTCCCTCAATGTTCATTAACATTTTCCAAGTCAAGCACTGATTAATCTCACCGGCCTTTATACACCTGAAGGGAGACTTGGAAGGATTTGCAAAAGGTTTAAATAGCAAAAAAATTCCTACCTTTTTTATTTTTTTACATTCATGTCATGAACATAAAACAGTGACAGATGTATCCAGACTCCTCAGAGTTATTACAATAAATCTATTCTCCATATATCATCATAACTAACATAGTATTCTCTCCTCTTTGTAAATATTTTATTACCCAGGGCTGTTTGGTTGGCATAGTAACATTGGTATTTGATTGTTTTTATTGAAACATTGATTGACTACATGTAGTTAAATTAATATTTTACCAATATTTTTCAGAAAAATGTAACAATGACCAAAATAGTAGTCAGGTAAGATTTAACGCAAGTACAATGCATATTGCACAATTACTCCATTAACTCATTAAAATTCATTTATTATTGATATGAATAATTATGGGAACCTATGTTTATAGATGAGAATTTTTTATTTGTACACCCAATATAGGTGGTGTTATTTAATGTGGAGGTTAGAATTTTAATTTCAGTATTAATATCTATATCCCAATATAGGTGGTGTTATTTAATGTGGAGGTTAGGATTTTAATTTCAGTATTAATATCTATATCCCTTTCCTTAGACAATATTTATGGCATGTTTAAATGTTGTATTTGTACATGAATGTTTACATCTTTGAACATTAGAATCATTGTACACTAACCTAAACCTGTAATAATACACACAAAATAATTGTTAACCAGAAACTTTTTAAAAATAATTTAACAATATAATATACAACATTTTAATAACCAGGAATTTTTTTAAAAAATAATATATTTTAAAGTATAAAAACCTCAACACAGAACCAGTAGCACAGGTTGTAGCATGCGGCGGATATGCTCATCTCAGTGTTGTGGCTTTAGTTTTATTTACAGCAAGTGCTTACTCTTTATTTTGCACCTGAACTAAATTTGTAAGTTGGATGTGCCTGACCTACTCCCACTTGCACCATGTCCATGCTAGGTGTAAGGCAAAAGACGTATGTGCAGTTGATTGAATATGCAGGTGTGCGCTGACCTGCTACTAGTCGCCCCTTGTTCGCAGCCGTAAGGATTGAATAGTGAGTACAATATGGCCGTACTTTTGTGCTCGCAGATGCTCATTAGTGTGAATGTTCAAAGCATCTGAGCAGTTTTTGCACGGATACTCAGCTCTGAATCTGGGCCATTGTTTATTTACCATTTGGCCAGTTCCATTTACTTTCCTTCTGCTGTCTCTCACTTCCAGGTGTTTCTTGTTCAGGTGCATATTGTTACTCTGCTCAGGTGTATGCATTCCCTATATAAACCTCCTTCCCAGAACCTCCCGGTGTCATCTGACTTCTGACTTTGTGTCCTCTTTTACGCTGGTGTTTTCTGATTGTCTGGGATCCTGTGTTACTACTCTGTTGTTGTCTCTCCTCTCCCAGTCTCTGTGCTTTTGGCTTCCGGTATTTACTGCAGTTGTAATCCTGCTTCTGTGTCTGTACACCTGTTCAGATGACCATGACCTGCTATTGCCAGTAGCCAAGTCCATCACCACCATAAGGGGATCTGGTGAATACAAGGCCTGTACTTAGAGTCCATGCTTCTGGTCAAGTCTGGTCCATTGTGTGACACATCGTTGCAAAAACCTGTACATCTTCAAAGGGAAAATAAATCCTTAAAGTCACTAAAAACATACATTTTTCTTTCTTTTTGGAGAAGATTCCAGCCTTTTATTCTACAGCCTAAAAGTTCTACTTGACTTTTCTCTGACAAGGTCACTGAGATCTAATTATGGAATGAAATTTGTGTTTACAAGACAAACGGGAAGTTTCAAAGATTGCTAGAAGCTTACATATTCTACAGGCTCTATCTCTTGTTCATCATCACATAATGACATTTCTGTGTTTAGCACAAGCACTTTTTCACTATGAGGCATAGATCTTATGGCAGATAATTATTGATGGTATCTACCAATGTGCTTTGACTTAGAAATGCTCAAAATATTTGTAAGACCCTCTCTCGTGCGTGTGGGCGGACAGACCCCTGTATGGATGGAAAGTGTGCGGGCGTCTGAATCCGGTCCATAAGGAGCAGCTGGATGACTGAAGAAGTGAATGTAAGTTTAATGCATCACTGCTATTTGATCATATACAAAAGACTGAAATTGAGCACAGATAGAAAGTCACACTCGGGCTCAAGTCTCGATCACTCTTAATAGCACTATTAATGAATTTTTTTATTGCATTTTTATTAGGTGCATTGGGCAAGATCCTAAACTACGTACACTAGTGATTTTATGCTAGCCAATGACATAAAATCGCCAATTTGTATTTACTGCGCATGCACGCGGCGTTACGAAACGTGACGCTGAATGTACATACCATCAGCGTAACTACAAACGAAGGGGCAGGGGCATCCATAGGACACTCGTAATTACGCTTTGTAGGTGGAGGAAGGCATTTGAATTGGACAGTATGGGCTGGGTTTCGCCGCCACATACGTAAATCCATTACGTACATCAGTACTCACACTTTGAAAAGCTAAGGTAAGGTTTGGGAAACGGCCAGAAACCGCAGGAAGACACCATTCCAATTAGACCTGGCAGAGATGTTTCTTGTAGTCAGCTGTAATCAAAACTGCTATAAGTGACAAAACAGGAAAAAATCAGAACACTTATTGTCCTTCTGAATGGCTGCAGCAGTCACATTTTGATTGCCCCATTCCCTGTGATGTCATATAATATATATGTTACTATATATATGTTACTATATTCTTAGTAAAATGTTAATAAACCATAGTATAACATTTATGTATATAAACAGAATCAACAGATCATGGAAAGAGGGAATAACAGCGTTGTGACAGAATTCATTCTTCTTGGACTTTCATCTAACCCCATACTACAAATTCCAATATTTTACTTCTTCTTGATCGTCTACATGATGACGGCGATGGGGAACCTTCTGTTGATAGTGGTTGTAAGTATAGACAGTCGTCTACATAAACCTATGTACTTATTTCTGGTCACTCTGTCTTTTCTGGACATCTGCACAACTTCAACTTTCATTCCCAAGATACTACTAAATTTACAGACTGGACATAAAACTATTTCATTTTCTGGCTGTTTCACTCAGGTTATTTTTTTTCTTTTCCTTTCTGAAGTGCAATGTCTTCTTTTGTCTTTTATGGCCTATGATCGATATGTGGCTATCTGTATCCCTCTACGCTACAGTACAATTATGAAAAACATGACGTGCATTTGTATGATCAGTGTGTCATGGCTAAGTGGTGTTCTTGTATCATTGATTGATATCTATGCTTTATATATATTAGGGTATTGTGGTCCTAACATAATCGACCACTTTTTTTGTGAAGCGCCAACATTAGTTCAGCTATCCTGCAATGATGTTCTTTTAACAGATATTACAAAGCTTATCGGTACAATCCTATTTCTTTTTGTACCACTTTCCTTCATTCTGTATTCATATATTCACATCATCTTAGCGGTATCAAGGATCCAGTCCAGCAGATATAAAGCCTTTTCCACTTGTGTTTCTCATATAACTGTAGTGATTCTTTTCTATGGGTCCGGAATACTTATTTATATGAAGCCAAAACACAGAGAAATCTTTTCAAGCAAGATGTTATCTGTGTTTTTTACAACAATCACCCCAATGTTAAACCCTCGTATTTACAGCCTGAGAAATAAAGAGGTTCATAGTGCTTTTACAAAATTAGGAAAGTCTCTAATTTATTTCAATGATGAAAAAATCAATAAAGAACTAAGAGGAAACAAACAAACATTACAATAAAATAAACTTCTTTTCAAAATCATTGTTATCTGGCTCAAATGCCAGTCAGAGATATATCTAAGTTGGTTGGAGTAGGGGATGCCCAGAACAGTTATGCATATAAAACAGAGGGTCATATTGGCTTTGGCTTGGTATTCATCTGTGTTTACTACAGACAACATATAACAAGGGTTAAAAAGGGGGTTGGAGGATTCTAGTATGTAAACATTGGAGACAAGTAAATAGCAGAGAATTATTAAAATATACGTGAAGTTGTAGGAACTTGCATATCGGCTAAAAGGACATATTATTTATTAACTATAGCACCAATTTGATTTTATTTTTTTTAGATATATAGTGTAGGGATTAAATTATAAAGTGAGTGGTGCATCTCTCACAAAGGGCCTGATCCTGAGCTACGGTCACCGTCACTAGTACGGCGGCCGTAGCTCTAATGCGCATGCGCCGGGCAGATGTTGCCCGGGCGGTAG
>WWET01000499.1:458755-469702 GCA_011038615.1 Limnodynastes dumerilii
ACAACGCCTGGGCATGCTCCTGATGAGGTGGCGGATGGTCTCCTGAGGGATCTCCTCCCAGACCTGGACTAAAGCATCCACCAACTCCTGGACAGTCTGTGGTGCAATGTGGCGTTGGTGGATGGATCGAGACATGATGTGCTCAATTGGATTCAGGTCTGGGGAACGGGCGGGCCAGTCCATAGCATCAATGCCTTCGTCTTGCAGGAACTGCTGACACACTCCAGCCACATGAGGTCTAGCATTGTCTTGCATTAGGAGGAACCCAGGGCCAACCGCACCAGCATATGGTCTCACAAGGGGTCTGAGGATCTCATCTCGGTTCCTAATGGCAGTCAGGCTACCTCTGGCGAGCACATGGAGGGCTGTGCGGCCCCCCAAAGAAATGCCACCCCACACCATTACTGACCCACTGCCAAACCGGTTATGCTCGAGGATGTTGCAGGCAGCAGAACGTTCTCCATGGTGTCTCCATACTCTGTCACGTCTGTCACATGTGCTCAGTGTAAATTTGATTTCATCTGTGAAGAGCACAGGGCACCAGTGACGAATTTGCCCATCTTGGTGTTCTCTGGCAAATGCGCAAATGCCAAACGTCCTGCACGGTGTTGGGCTATAAGCACAACCCCCACCTGTGGACGTCGGGCCCTCATACCACCCTCATGGAGTCTGTTTCTGACCGTTTGAGCAGACACATGGACACACAAGGGACACCCTTGACAAAGCCACTGGAGGTGAAACACGTGTTGGGTAACTACATCCATATCCTGCTTGAACAAGGACTACACGTGGACTTAACGGCATAAGGCGCCAGTGTGATCGAGAGACTGTTTACCGGACAGGCGGCCGTCCACGTGAGATGAACAGCGAGTGATCGCTGAAGCTGCTAAAGCTGTTATGCACAAATGTAATGAGGTATTTTCTGGAAGGAACAACTAGGAAGGGCTAGATACCTACCCGGAAGGGAGAAGTGTGGTCTTGTGACCACTAGATGTTTGTACCTGGGCCAGTTTTCTCCATCCAGTAGTAGGGAAACAGGGAAAGTTAAAACCTCAAATTTCAGTCACTCAAGTTCATTGGTAATTGTCAGGAAAGTGCAATAATAAAAATGCAAACAATTTTTAAAACCTCAACTGGCTCTGACTTATAAGTGGTGTGCGCGGTTAAACAATTTACTGTGCCTTTTGTGATACTACTTTGCAGTTTATGTAAGGTACTTCCTTGCTAAATGTATTAACCTATATATTGATCTGAGCAATCACCATTTTGATTCATATTATTGTTAAAAAGAATATCCACTAATGTTTAAAGAAAATGCTGAATAAACATACCAAAGGGAAGAAAAGGAAGAAAAGGAGATTTATAACACAAACTTTCTGAGCTATGGGGCTGATTCAGAGATGCGATTGCGAAAAGATCGCAAATATACGAACCTTAGCTAAGATCTTAGCAGGTTACAGCCCACTGCATAAACAGTCACTCCCCTTGCAAACAGCGGTGGATCTTAAACTTAGACCACCATTGACTAGCCCTAACTCTGCGCTGTCATTTGGGATCTTAAGTGACGTGGTAGCGTTCATTTAAGATCCTAAGTGTCAGCCCGCGCCCACTTTCCCTCATTTCCCTGCCTCCCCCCGCCCATTTCCATGCAAATCCTTAAGATCTTAAAGATTCGCAGCACTTAAGATCTTAAGTGCTTGCGTGCGATTCAAACTTACGCTCTTAGCGAATTTACGCTCCTAACTGTTACGTAGATGGCGTTGCACTATTACTACGCATGCGCAGTAATGCGAATTTTCTAAGATCTTAAATATACGCTCCTAAGTGCCGTTGAAATCGTATCTCTGAATCAGGCCCTATGTGTTCAAATGCTAGAAGCTTAAGTAATAAAATCTTTGAACTTAATATTATAAGCTAGATATTGTTGGTATCACAGAATCATGGTGTAATGAAAATCATGCCTGGGAGCAAGCTATCAAGGATGTAATTTTATTTAGTAAATATAAAAAAAAATTGTAAAAGGTAGAGAGAAGGGGAGGGGTCTGAGAAAAGGCGCTGGAGGGATTGTAGATATGTATTATAACTTTAGCATGCAACCCAGCAATGCTTAAATAGACATTATTATTTCAGGACAAAGTTACACAAATAGAATATAGCACTGTAAGAACACACAAAACAAGAGATATTCCGAGATCTATGTTCTAGTCAGAATATTGCTTACTATTTATTAGCTCTATTAGAGACAGCTGATTTCAGTTGTGCAATACAATTATATTATTTATTTAATATGTTATATAGTTCCAGTGTATTATGTAGAGCTTTACAATTTTATTACAGGTTTAAAGTAGAAAAGGTAGGGGTTTTTTTATATGTAGGTTCAGGGTCTGTAGGTAATATGGAGGGGCTGTCTGTAGGGGTTATTCCTGTAATATATGCAGTGTGTTGTGTGGGGTAGTCAGCTCAAGTTTTCCAACTCATGCAAATGATAAATGATGGCGATGTGGATGTCTGGATTGGTAGGTATTAAGGGGGCATGCCTATACTGTACATTGTAATTGCAAGTCCTGCCCACTTCTGATTGCAACCCTGTCCCACTGAAAGATGGCCTCATTCTATATACTCTAAAATTGTGGAAAATTAGACTCCCACTTTGACCAATGTTATAAATGCTATCTCATTAACCACAGCACAGATGAGTTTACATGCAAATTTTAAAACATGGAAATAAAAAAGAGATGTGCAAAACCCCTATTTAGACAAGTTTTGGTTTTGGTCTCTCCACTACTGGGTTACTCTCCTTAATATATGTAACACTGCTATTGTATCCCCTTGTCCCTTCTATGCTCCAAGATATACTATATATGTTTAGTTCCTCTAGTTCTTCTTTGTGTTATGTCTGTGGTGCAGGACTTGTGATTCCAGCCCTTTCCATCAGAGGCCGTCAGTGTTCCTGGATGGTCCTACAATTCTAGTTTCCACCAGAGGAGCCGCTGTCTCTTAGCCTTAGTCCTAGGGCCAGATTTACTAGTCAAGTTGTTGAAACTCACTAAAGATTGCTTGTAATTACCGGCATATTTACTAATGCAAACTCACACCACACTTGCCGTAGTTTAACTTGCTCTGGTGATTTTTTTTCACATTCAGTACATTAAAATAGCTGGATTTACTAAGAGGCGAGTTTGAAATTCACTGGAGAATGGGCCAAAACTCGCCAGAGAAAATAGAGGTGGTTGTGAGTGGAGAGTTTGATGAAATCTCTGGCAATTGCTCAGCAAGTAATCACTATGCTTTTAAAAAGGGGTAGCAGCTGATGATTATTGTTAATTGATGTAAAATGGTATTTTGTAGCAAACTGCTGCATACAGCCTTTTAAGATAATTGTATAAAAAAATCAAATAATAATATGTTAAACATAATAATAATAATAATAATAATAATAATAATAATAATAAAAACAAGTAATGTAACATATAAAAACACTACAAAGTGTTAAAAGGGACTTACCATTAAGTTTTGGATCATTGACAAGTTAATCTAACCATCTCCAAATGTAAACACTCCAATCAGGAAGTGACCTGGGGAGTTTCACAAAAATTTGCCGGAGTTTCAGCCACACTCGCCACAGTTTATAATAACATACATCGCCGGAGTTAGTGAAACTCGCCAGTTGGTAAAAAAAAAAAATTGTCCTTCAACTGTATTTGCCTGTTACCATTTACCAGTCATCTCATCTGTGTCTGAATATCTTGCTTTTCTGTGTCAGTCTGCTACGATTACCAGCTATGCCTTCTGTTGTTACTGCGTATATCTGTTACTGCTGTGTTTCCGTAATAACCTTTCACTCCAACTCACTCTGGTCTCTTTTCAAGTGTCTCTTGCACCTTCTTTGCACAGTCTCTAGTGTATTTATGTATTTTTGGAAATATGACCTCCATAAGTACAGATACTGTATGTACTATTTCATTTGACAGTCAACCAAAATAACATCCTATTTTGTCACTGAGTACATCACTGAAGGTGTAATTCCTGAATCCCAACCAAATGGACCAATGCCTAATGATGGCATTCCCCTGCATTGATCAAGATGGAAAGGTGAAGTTAGAGTTCACCTTTAGAGCTGGCAGCCACACAAAGGATAGACAACACCGCATCTCACTAGAAAAGCTCATTTAAAAAAATGGAAGAGTAATGACAAATGGTATGAAAAGAGAGACCCAAGTCGAAAGTACAGTATTGCCCAAATTTGTTGTCTTCACCACATTTTCTTACTAATAAGTGTTAAAACATCTTTATTATGAAACAAACACATTTTATTGTTAACTTTTGTGCAATGTGTGATGAGCAACATAAAACTATTAAAATGAAATGTTCAAATTAGAAAATTCCCTCATTGTTCATTAACATGTTTCCCAAGTCAAGCACTGATTAATCTCTTCTGCCTTTATACACCTGAAGGGAGACTTGGAAGGATTAGCAAAAGGTTTAAATAGCATAATAAAAATCCAACATTCTTTATTACATGACATTATTGTCATGAATATATGACAATGACAAATGTATCCAGACCGCTCAGAGCTTTCACTAGAAATCTATTCTCCAGTCATATGGGAGAGTGAGATATTATCATCGTAACTAAGACAGTATTCTCTCTGTAAATATATAATTACCCAGGGCTGCATGGTTGGCATTATAAGATTGATATCTGGATTGCTTTAGTTGGTTATGTTACATGTAGTTAAAGTGACAATTGCTGATATATTTCTACAATTTGTCTGAAAAAAAAACCATAACAATCAACAGCAAAGTAGTAGAGTAAGGTAAGTGTCAATGCAAGTGCAGTACATATTGTACTATTATTCCATTATTCCATTAAACTGTATTTATGATTAATATTATTAATAACGGAAACTTACATTTACAGATGAAAATGTAATTAGTGCACACATTAAATCCCTTTATTAACATCACTATAATAAAAAAGCTTTCTGCCCCTGAACATTTGACATGACATTGACATTGATACTGACACAGTTTTAGAAAGCTATATCTTATGATCTATTTTATATAATAAGTATTAGGGAACATTTTTGCCTGTCTTTAGATACCTTCTGATGCTGCCAAATTTTATAGTTAATTAATAAAAAAAAAAAAACAAGTGAATAAAAAAAATAAAACATTTTAAATAATTAAATGTCTCTCTCTCTCTCTCAGTATTTTGCAAGCAGGGAACATACTGACTGCACTGAGTTTGCTTATTGCACACTAAAACTGAGCAGCTTTAAGTCTTATTTAAAGTATTATTTTGTGCCTTTATTTAGCGATCAGCTACTTAGTATCACCTCTCAACTCAAACTCTCTATCTATACATAGACAGCTAATAAATCATTTGGATTTTAGTATAATTTCAATGCAGATGATAACAAAAAAACATTAAAATAATCCCTTCTCAGCAAGCTTGTTGTCTAGGTGTGAACCTTGACTATAAACTATCCTTTGTTCTCCAAACATAATCTGTTTTTGGATCCGGTTATGTACATGTAAAAAATAAAATCCAGAATATACAAATAGTTCACACAAGACTAAGCAAAACTCTCATTTGTGCACTAATTTCTCTTTTATTGATAACACTTGTTAACAAATTATTTCTTACATTTTGTCACAAGTTTGACTATAAATGCATTCAATAATATTTAGTATTTTCTGCACTGAATTCAAAATTGATTTATGTAAGGATTTTGAGTGACACCCAATTTAAGTTTCCAAAATGATTTATATTACCAATATGTACATAGTCAGCGATCAACACACTTAAAATACAGATGTGCAAAATTTTCTGGTGCATATGGCCTCGGACTACTCTGATCAACAGTGCTCAGTAAGAATACTTGGACACCAGTTATACCACTTTTCCATTACTGAAATATCCTAGTAGAACTGTTTACCATGCTCATCACTGACTGCTACAACATCTGTTGAAAATAAATCCAGGTGTGAGTCCAAGAAATGGATCTTCAAAGATGTTTAATACCATGGTTTTATATGATTTTAAAAGAGTGTCCATTATTTCTTTTAAGTTGTCTGCTCAGTAGTTTAACTACAGTAAGACGTTCAAACAAATACCTTTTGAAAGACTCCAATGCAGTTTTTTTTTTCTGAATGATTCAACACACCATTGAAGCTTAGTTGAATCATTTGATTGATTTGACTTATTTAAGGTCCTATAAAGATCCCCTTTTAAAACCTCTTGAATTTTTTTCTTAAGTATGTAAACCCAAATCCACTTCAGTACATTGCTTAAAATATTTAATGAGACCAAGTTTTGTATGGAGTGGAGGTAAAAATTATTTTTTCGGATTAACAAGTGGTGTAGTGGCCACTTTTTTCTTTCCTGGGGTTAGTCAAGTTCTCTTTGGCCATTGTTTATGAACGTAATGATTTCTCCAGTCTCTGTTATCACAAACTCACAAAGAAAATGACAGTACTTTATGAATCTAGAGATTAATTTTTTGTTATTTATACTTGATTTTATCCAGCAGGAGTTTTATGCTCTCATACGTTTATGTTCGTATCATCAGCTGGTGGTATGGATGGAAGATTATTTTTATTGTGAAGAGGAAAAACATCCAGGCTATTGTTATGGAAGAATCAGTAAATTAATGCCAATCTTCTGTTTTGTACTTATGACCAAGTGCATCCATATTAAAAAAAAAATCATAACAGGATTATTACATTTTTATTTCTCTTTCATTGTTTATTTACCTTTTGGCCAGTTTACGTGACCTTCCTTCTGCTGACTCTCACTTTCAGGTTTTTTTCTATTCAGGTGCATATGGATACTTTGCTCCCTATTTAGTCCTCGTTCCCAGAAACTCCTGTGTAAGAACAACATGTTTCATCCACCAGCTGACTTCATGCCCTGAGCTACACTCACATATTTTGACTGGATCATAAACTCCACTCCATTCAGGTATCTTGCCATCTGGTTCCAGTACTCCTGGTTTATCACTTAGATCCTGTGTTAGAACTCTGTTGTTGTCTCTCCGGTCCTAGTGTCCTCAGAATGCTGCCCGTTTATACTACTGCATCCTGCTACTGGTGTCTGTACCTTCAGCTTCCAGTATTCACTGCAGATGTACTTCATTGTTTTCATTTACCACTCCTCCATCTGTGCACCTGTTTAGAGGGTTGCGACTTGCTACTAGCTAGCAATCAAGTCCATCCCCACCATCAGGAGCTCAACATAGGCTTTGGTGAATATCTGGGCTGTAGTTAGATTCTGCGTCTCTGGTTAGATCTGGTCCATTATTGGACCAGTGTTGGATGGAGTGTGTGACAGTTTGCTATGACCATAAATCCATTATGTCCAGTCTCACCTTGCCTTGCTTCCAAGGTAAGAAACAAGGTTGCATTGTGCAATACTTGCAGCAGTTGTGCTGCTTGACTCCATTGTGGCTGTGGTTTCCACTCTACTGGTTACTCCATCACTACTGCAGCAGATTCCTCTGCTGTGTCTCCTGCAACAATGCTGCAACTTCCTACTCCCTCCAAGTTTATTGGTGAATCCCAAACATGAATAGGGTTCTTAAAATTATGCTCTATTAAGTTCAAACTACATCCAGGGAACTTCACTACTAGCCAGGCAAAAGATGCTTATATAATTTCTTTACTGTCGGACCTAGCCTTGGCATGGGCATCTCATCTTGTCGAGACCCACTAGTCATTGTTTACCCGGCTTTCCTGAACTCTTTCCGGAAGAATTTTCATGAACCATATAACATTGGCTTAGCAATTTATAATTTTATTGTGTATTTTTTATGTACTTACATTTTATGACTATAGATACCGGCAGTTAGATTTTTTATATTAAAACCAGACATTAAAATGTGTATGAGTCCTGTAATCCCAGTAATTGCTTCACCTGCAGGAGGGGTATTAAGGAGTGAGAGGCAGAGCTCATACTTACTTGCTTTGAAAAAGTCCTTAGCTAAAGGACGAAACGCGTAAGCGCTCACTGGATTTGTGAAACTGCAATTATTTCAACCATCGATTTAGCAGAGTTATGTCTTTTCCACTGGAGAACTTTTGAGGACTTGCTAACCTACGACCGAGAGACAATCTAGGTGAGACCCGGGGTTGGCCACCTGCGGGGTAACTAACCATCCACCATTCATTTCCTCTCTACGGAACCAGGATTTTGCAAGGAATTGTCTACCACAGATTAACAACTCACGGCAATACGAGGTAGTTGTGGCAGTTGTGAACATCAGGACCGTAAGTACATGTTGTTTATTACATCACATTGTCACTATCCTGAGAGACTCAGTGCTTACTAAGGTCTCACTCTGCTTGATTATTTACTTACCTATGTATTTTACCCTATTCTGGAAGTGGGGACCGGCACTGTATATTTCGCCCATAGCTATTATTGGGCGAATCCGGGACTAGCGCGGACACCAGATTACTGACCCTCTGTATACTGTCTCATTTGAGCCTATGAAACTATTAAGCTTAACCCTATAAGACGAATAATTTATACTCCTCTAAAGATACATCCCCAGTGGTTACTTCTATCTGGTTGGATTCTATCTTTGGAACACCAAGTAAAATAATAATACTAAGCTTGCCGAAATTGAATGATATTGCCTGCATTTACTTATCCATGTTTTATATGTTGAATAATAAGAAGTTTTAATGCATCATTAATAAAATTGTTTAATTATACTAATTTGCCGGTATCTAGTCAAGTTTATTACAGCCACTATAACAATTACTCCCCTTTTTTTTAGATATAGATTATTTTCCTATATATAATTATAATTCTAAGCGCTATCTTTATATATTTATATTTATCTGCTTTGTAGTTTTTTGGGGAACTGGGTTCTCTTTAAAACTAAAGGGAAGAATGCACTACCTCCCCCAGACGGCAGCTAAAATTTTTATATTTTATATTTTATACTATCCTTCACTTACTATTGATATATAATATTGCAGCGCCCATAAGAAAAAAAATCTTTTTTGATCTATGAATTATAAATAGTTATAACACCACATACAATGGGCGGAGAATAAATAAATAAATGCACAATTATGACAGATAGTAAGTGACAAATGACGTGATATATCTCAAATTCTAAAACCTTGTGCAAATTAAACAGATCACAGCATTCAATATATAAGGATATAAATTCTAAGCAGATGAGCGGTGGACAAAGGTCTTGGTTTAGAAAAACTATTACAAGTTAATAAAAACTATTAAGAGTTAATAAAAATTGATGTTATAGAAAATGGATTTCAACTCTAAATACTTTTGTGCAAATATAGCAAATCATGGCAGTAAATATATGAAGATATAGGTCCTGAGGAGTTTGTAGTATGACTGAAGGCAACCTCCGAATGATCCACGTGCAGCAGCGATGTCTCCTGTCAGTTCTCCCTGCACTGAGCGATGATGATTCTAAGTTCGGCATTGCCCGCTGTTACGTCCTGAATGATGGGACTGTAGAAACCTCCATCACATTTCCGTAGGACAGTATTAGTTCAAGTTTCCTGTTCGTGCTTGCCTTGCTGAGCCGCGACTACAGGCTAACACAGGATAAACGTTTTTTGTTGATCGATTCTCTTCGTTGTTTGTAGCATGCAGTAGAAAAAGTAAAAGGGGAGAGTCTCCAATACGTAAAAATGTAATCTTAATTAGACACACACTGAAACAATAAACAAATAAAAATTACCCCCCAGGGGGGAGGACCCGTACCGGACATTCTGGAGAGAATAAATAGATGGTAATACCCGGGTGCTGTATTAACTCCTAAAACAGTCCTTTAGTATCTCCTCTCCACCTGTGTATAACAATCACAGACGCATTTCGACCTTAGCCCTTCCAAACTTGTCATCTTACAATTTCACCAAACACTCAGTATTCAATCTAAACCGGATATCTATAGGACTAATATATTTGTATTCCACTGTCCAATCCTACAGTGCCCATAGCTAATCAGTGGTCTTCAGGTAAAATCATGTGCAACTTTAATAGTTTTCAGTAGGGAAATGTAACTAAGCCTTTCTGGTCTTTATATCCAATTTCTCCAACAATTTTTAGGATAACCATAACCATAACTACATAGTTCGGGCGGCGTAGCTCTGGATCTGCCCCATAGAGAGTGATGGCAGATAAGAACCACATGGCCCATCCAGTCTACCCAGTTGTTTATTTAAAACTATACTGCCCTGGTCCCTATTTATCCTTAATTTAGTTTCAGATTTAAGATATCCTTATATTTATCCCAAGCATGTTTAAACTGTTCTACTGTGTTAGCCTCAACCACCTCAGATGGGAGGCTATTCCACTTATCTACCAGTCATTTTTCTGCACATTTCCTTTGAATCTACCTCCCTCCAGTTTATATTCATGCCCCCGTGTTCTATTACACCTCTTCCTTCCGAAAAATGTCTCCCTCCTCTAGCCATTCACAACCCTTGATATATTTGAAAGCTGCTATCATATCCCCCCTCTCCGTTCTCTGCTCCAAGCTAAACATGTTTAGTTCCTCTAGCTCATTTTCTGTACCCCTCCTGGCGTGTCTACCCTGTTACATAACTTTGTGTCATCTGCAAAAAGACATATTTTACCCTCGATACCACAGACAATATCACCTATAAAGATATTAAATAGCACTGGTCCAAGTACAGAACCCTGGGCTACTCCACTGATTACATTACCATCCCCAAAAGGGATTCCATTTACTACAACCCTCTGTTGTCTATCCTGTAACCAAGATCATATCCATGCAACTATCTTTAAGTCCAATCCCAAAGTTTCCAACTTATTTAACAGTCTGCGATGTGGCAAAGTCTTACTAAAATCTAGATAAGCTATGTCTACAGCTCCCGCTTTATCTAATACTTTGGTGACCCAGTCAAAAAAATTCAATAAGATTTGTTTGACATGAT
>WWET01000499.1:503259-527085 GCA_011038615.1 Limnodynastes dumerilii
ATATATATATCTCAGAATACATCATTCTTAAGAAAGATTGTTAACATATCCGGATAGATCAGAACAAATGGCAGTGGAACAGAAGTCGAACCAGATCTCAAATGGACGCATAAGGTATTATACACAAGGATAGGGAAAAAAGGGAATACACTTTAAGATCCAGGTATAACAAGCAGAGAAAGTAAATTAAAACTCCAATGTAGCAAATTCAAGGGCTTCATTTAGCCCATCCGGTACCAGAGTCTGAAGGTTGAAGATCCACCTCATTTCCTGTCGACAAAGTGTATGAAACCTATCTCCCCCTCTCTGTGTAAGTCCTATCACCTCGATGACCATAACTTGCAATCCGTCGGGGTTGCCGTTATGGACTTCATTGAAGTGTTTAGAGACAGTATGCATCCGGCATCTATTTAGAATGTTCCGCCTGTGTTCACGAAACCTTTCTCTCAATGGTCTAACCGTGCGCCCTACATATTGCAGGGCACATGGACACTGGAGAAGGTAGATTGTGTAATATGTTCCACAATTAGCAAAAGACTTCAGACTATATTACTTCTGGGTTACTGATGACTTAAATGTACAGACCCTATTTAGGATGTAATTACAGGTCAGACATCTAGGTCCCCAGCATTTAAAACAATCCAGAGGTTTTGAAGGTAACCACTGAGTCAATTATGGTTTATCAGAGGGATCAGGGGAAAGGGAACGGATAACACTGGGTGCCAAAATATTTTTAAGATTGGTATTCGTTTTATATATAATACGGGTCTAGGATTTAAGATCTTCTTTAAAGTTGGATGTAATAGCAGGACACTAAAGTTTTTGTTAACAATTTTCTTGATATCGTCAGATTTTTTGTTAAACTTTGAGATAAACAACAATGTTTCTCCCGTATTATTCCCCTCTTGTTTCCTCTTTTTGTTTTTATTCTTAATACTCAAGGAGCCTAGAACTTGTACCTCTTGTTGAGCCTCCTTCAGTAATCTCTCTGGATAACCCCTCATCTTAAATCTTTCAAGCAACCCCTGGGATTGTGTCTGAAATACTTCAGGCTCAGAACAGTTACGTTTAATTCTACATAATTGGCCCTTGGGTATATGTTGTACCCAGGGCCTATAATAACTGCTCCGATAATGTAGAAAATTATTGACGTCAACTGTTTTCAAAAAAGTCTTAGTCATGATCAGATTATGTTTAACGTACAGAGTGAGGTCAAGGAAATCAATGGCGGAGTCACTCCAAGTGAGGGAAAAATGTAGATTGTATTGATTGTTATTCAAAAAATCAACAAAATCAGAAATACAAAAATGACGAGTGTCCCAAATGATAAAGAGATCATCGATGTACCTCCCAAAAAGGACCGCCCCAGATGTATTCCTCCTCAAACTTGGCCATATAAAGGTTAGCGAAAAACTCGGGGCGAGTCTGGTGCCCTTGGAAGTGCCAAGGATTTGGAGGTACATCGATGATTCAAAGGAAAAATAATTATGTTTTAAAATATAACATAATAGCCTGTAACAAAAAACGAGAAAACTCGGGAGTGACTCCTCCATCTTGTTCCAAAAACTCCCTGACAGCCTCAACTCTCCCCTGATGGGGAATATGGGTGTACAATGCCTTTACATCCAATGTTGCAATGATATAATATGGCTCCCAGCTTAAATCCTCGAGCTTAGTTAGCAGATGCATTGTGTCCCTTAAATAAGACCTAAATCCTCTTACATAACCTTGTAGTTGTGCATCAATAAAGGCGGACAGGCTGCATGTCAGGGAGCCTATCCCCGATATAATTGGGTGCCCAGGGGGGTTAACAAGAGTCTTATGTAATTTGGGGAGGTAGTAGAAGATGGGGGTCACTGGGTGCTTGGTGAACAGGAAGTTAAACTTATCCCTGCCTATGAGAACCATGGTGAGGGCACCATCTAAAAGAGTATATAACTCGGATTGATATTCTTTGGTGGGGTCCCTAGGCAAGGGCGAATAAAACTCCCTGTCCTCCAGCTGTCGCAAAGCCTCCCGGACATAAGCTCCCCTATCCAAAACCACTACCCCCCCCCCCTTATCAGCTCTTATGACAAGCTGTGGGTCTTCCCTAAGCTTCCTTAGTGCAGCTCGCTCACCCCTATTGAGATTCCCAACAGTCCATCCTCATCCTGTTAGGGTACCCTGGTTTTACCTGGACTGAGAACCGGGGTGACCACACAGAGAGAGAGAGAGAGAGAGAGAGAGAGAGAGAGAGAGGAATCGGGTAACTCACCAGTATGTAGAGCCTGCGTCCGTCTTGAGTGTTCACTAGAGCCCCTGATGGCGGGGATAGACTGGAGCTGGTGAGACTTCTTCAGGATACAAACCTTAGAGAAAACCCGGAACAGGAAATGGGATAAGGGGAGATGGATTAGCAAAAGCAGGTAAGTGGGTGTAGTAGTAACAGAAGGGACTGCACTAAACAAACAACATGAAAAACTTAACGGACAGGACCAGGAAGACAGGACTAGACAGACTTACTAGACTGACTAGGGAACTCACACCTCACACACACCAGCGGGAGAATCCCCTAGGGGATTAACATAAACAGACACTCAGGAATAGAGGTGGTTAACACAGGAAGGAAAATACAATCAGGATAAAGAGGAGATTGGTACAAAAAGGATAACAAGCTGGAACTAGGAAGGCCAACGATGGGACACTTAAGAAAGCAGCAGAGCAATGAACAGAAGATAAGAGAGGCAAGATAAAGATAAGAAGCACGGGGCAGCAGAAGCTATAACCGGCAAGTGACTGAGGCAGCTGACTGACCTTTAAAGGAGAGAAGAGCCAATTGCAGGAGAAGCCAGCACGCGCCAAGAATCACTGCAGCAATACCCCAATGAGAGGAGAGCAAGGAGCGGCATGTACAGCGAGAGAACCCTGCCTGCTACTGTGATTGGAGGAGGCTAAGTTACTAGGAGATGGGAACACATCGCTGGAAGCAAGATGGCTGCTCCCATGGTCCGTTGCGTAACGCACGCCGGGGACCGCTGCAGAGTCTGGAGGCGGGGATTGCGGTAAGTGCTGCCTGCGGGTAAGTAGGCCGGGGGTGAAAGGAGAGGCTGGCGTCCTGGAGACATAGTTACACGCTAGCTGTCACTGGCGGTGTGTAACACATCCCAAATGTCCCTTAGAACATAGAGCCCTGAAATCATCCATCGTCAACTTATAGAATAGATCGATAGCCCCGATCTTCTGGGAAGTTGGAAAAAAGTTAGATGGATTCTTAAACTTCTTTTTAGGGGCAGTTAGGATGGAGTTTTTATAATTAACCGCTCCATCCTCTTCCAATAACGCATTCAGGGTATCTAGACATTTAAGATCATCTGCATCCCATAATTCTCCCCCACCGGACGTCGCCCCAGAATCAAAGGTTTTTCCAGGGTGTTGAGCAAAAAAACTTTTTCTACATAAAGCCCTGGTAAATCTATTCAGATCTACGAAAAGCTCAAATTCATTGGGGTCTGCATCTGGGGCATAGCTAAGTTCCTTCTTTAATAGTTTCAGTTGCTGTATAGTCAGAGGTTTTCCAGAGAGGTTAAATATGCCGGTGGTATCTAGTTCCGTTTTACTAACTTTTTGACTGATTTTTTACCTCTTCTTCTTCCTCTATAGCCAGGGGTCTTTTTGGGGACCTCTGGGCTAGAGGTTCGAAACGGTTCAACCACCGGGGGTCCAAAAGAACACTCTCCTGCCCTATAAAAGGCACGGATGTGTTCTTAGGTCTAGCCCCGGTGGTCAACATTTGATCTAGGACCATGTTAGGGGGAATAGAACTAGCAATGTTAGTTCCAACGGTACCTCCTACAGAAGTAGGGGGTTCCTTCAACATCCCGACTGGAGTCCCTGAAACATAGCTCTCACCATCTCTATTTCTGCTACTTTGGGGGACAATCTTAAGAGATGGACTAGAGGTTTTAAAAGGGTTGTTAGTGTTAGATTGATTTTTAGCCACCTGTGCATTGGTAGCTACATCTTTTTTAGTATGACCGGTATTATTCATACCTGATTGTGTATTCCAGGTATTAACCTTGACCTCAGCTCCCCCTCCTCTCTCTTCCCTCCTCCCCCCCAGATTGCCCTGCTGGGTCTTAATAGTGCTTCTATGGGCATTGGATCTTTTATTGGAAGAGTTTGACAAAGATTTTTTTATTATTAATATTATAAGTCTTCACTCTATCGTACTTATAGTCATCCATATCTCTGGAGAACTTTTCTTGTTTCCCTAAAACAAGTTTTTTCTCATATACTAACACTCTTGACTGCATTAAGGCTTCTTTAGATTTAAAAGTAATAGAATCTTTATATGTTTTTGATCATGAGCAGTTCCTTTCCTTCTCCATACTCTTTTCTTCCCATCACTCTGGTACAAGTTGATCTTTGTCTCATCTGTCCATAGGATGTTGTTCCAGAACTGTATTGGCTTTTTTAGATATTGTTTAGCAAACTCTAATCTGGTCTTCCTGTTTTTGTGGCTCACCAAAGGTTTACATCTTGTGGTGAACCCTCTATATTCACTCTTGTGAAGTCTTCTTATGATTGTTGACTTTGACACATATTCACCTACCTCCTGGACTGTCCCATTACTTTTGGTTCCTTAAAAAGTGGGAGGCACATATAGAAACCGTTGTAATTCCTACACAATTCACCTGATTTGGATGTAAGTACCCTCAAATTAAAGCTGGAAGTCTGCAGTTAAAGCACATCTTGTTTGTTTCATTTCAAATCCATTGTGGTGGTGTATAGAGCCCAAAATATGAGAATTGTGTTGATGTCCCAATATTTATGCATCTGACTGTAATTTGCAGTACTCATAAACACATACTGCATGAAGTTGATAAAATGATCCAGTATATAAGAGTAAATAAGGAACTGCTTTTCTAGCATTGGAGTCTGAGTGTATATATAATGATGAGCGCTGACACAGTTGTTGGCAAATGAGCTTTAAAGAAACCGATAAATTGGTTTATTTAGCAACAAAGCAAATCATGCAGGGATAGGATAATCGCAGGTGGAAAATGGGTTAGGTGTGTCCCATAAAAAGGAGAACCATATATAGTATTACACTGTGCTTAAATCCTGAAACCTGTATGATTGCTGGGAGAGGGGAATGAGCAAGTGATACCTAGATAGTCAATACTGTATCAAAACATTTTAATGTACACAATAGCGTTAAAACATATCAGCATGTGCCTAGGCACAGCTGAGAAAAAATATAAAACAAATCAATAAAATAATGATATGAAAAGTTCCACTTGTCTCAATTTCGTTTTAGTTCCACAGTATTTCAGCCACATATGAATTAATGCAGTCCACAGATTGGTAAATGTAGATACTTTGAAAATGGATACACAAATGTCCTTGTATGTAGCGAAAGATGAATACACTTAATTATTGCAGTTTGGGGTTAGAAATAAATATTGAAATTACAGACGATATAACAGTCTCTGAAGTAAGTAGAGCAGTATCTTAGCATGTAACAATTTGTTAGTAGATGGTGCACGGCGGCACAATATAATATCCAGCTTCTGCTTTATATGATCTTTCAATTAGTGTAAGGTAAACACATCATTTGGTAAACCAGTAATTCCACTTAGTGCAATTTTTCTATCGGTATAAAAACAGCATAAGATGCTGTCAAGTGTACATTGGTATCTTCAAAGAAGTATTACTGAGAGGTAGATTGAGGTATAGTTACCACTTCAGACGAGTTGCCACTTCAAACGATTTGTCAGGTATTTGTGCTCAGACTCGTGTCTGTAGTGGCTGTATATCAGACATCTCGTGTGTTACCTTGTTGTTCAGCTGTTAGTTGCAGCGGGTGTCCCCGCTGTGTGCACAAGCTGAGTGCAACGCTGGATGATAATTCAGGTGAAGATGATAAAAGTATCGGGTGGTGCCGAGTGGACGTGCGGCTCTGTGGTTCAAAACAGACAAGTGGGGAGGAGGCTTCTGCAACGCGTTTCGTCACGAGGGTTCGGACTTTATCAAGCAGTAAAGGGTAATATTGGAGGGTGTTTATATATCCTAACTCGAATGTCATTGGTTGTTTGACATTGAGAGATCTTAAAGGGAAAGTTACAGTTAAAACATTTATTCATTGGTACATTTGTAAACATATATTTGGTATCACTTGCTCAGGGGGTGGGTATGGCATATATATATATGGACATTCTCATAACATGTTATACATTTTGTTTTCTTCAGAATCATCTTCATGATCTCATTTCTGAAAGGGACATAGTTATAGATAAATAATAAGTATCGGATGAAAAATAATAGTAATCATCCTTTACTTCTTGCATTATATAGATAGATAAATCATATCAAGAAACTTTTCTGTATTTGTAATGAACGGACATCTTAGATGATTATAGTATCTCTTAATTAAGAAATTGTGCAGGAAAAAATTAGTTTTAAAACTTTGATGTGTCACCAAAATTAGGCTAGACCTTCTTAGTTGGTCCCTCACATCAAATTTATCTTTTTTTGTTGATCACTTTCTCCAACACCATGTGACATCGCAGAGATCATACATCAGAGATACTTTACATCTGATCAAAAAATTAAACTCCATTGAATGGAAGTCTAACTACACATTTCTTACGTTAGATGTGTCTGCACTGTACACAAATATCCCCCATGATCTAGAGATACAGATCATAGAGAAATTTCTCAGCTCTGATGATATGATCTCTGCGAACTTATGCACCTTTATTACTCAATCTATTTCTTTTATTCTTAAACACAATTTCTTTCTATTTGATAACTCTTTTTATCTACAATGCCATGGGACGGCCATGGGCACCAGATTCGCACCCAGCTTTGCCAACTTATATATGGCGGAGTTTGAAAATAGGTACATCTGGAATGGTCCATATGGTGCGAATCTGGTGTTCTATGGCCGTTACATCGACGACTTATTCATTATTTGGGATGGGTTATCTGACTCTATCACTCAATTTGTCTCTTTCCTCAATTCCAACACTTTTAATCTTTCCTTCACTCACACTTCCCATGCTGAACACATAGACTTTTTAGATATCACTATTTCAGCCGACACTAATAACATACATACATACACACACTTTAATAAAAAAAATGTTTTAAACATTTCAATCTTGCACAAAATGTAAAATCAGCCTAGGATTTAATACACAAACCTTTATTTGTTTCTTTGAAAAACACACATCCATTAATTATAAACACGCAGCAGGCGTGGGCTGAACTAAGTAAGAGAAGATGCATGACCTCACAGCAAACAATATGGTTCTTCAACTTCTGAGTGGCCGAGGGCTACCTTAACTTTTCCTGTTGCATATGTTAGCTTACGGAGGACTTGTTCAGTGCCGATGTGTACATCAGTCCTAAGTCAGACGTCCGTGTATGACGGTGAGGCATAGCAATCGATCCACAGAGCACCGAAAGCTCCATGGTCCGAAAAGTAACAAAAAAAGAGTCCTCCACTCCTTTCCCTAATTTTAACCCCAATCCTCCCCTCTCATTAGCCTAACCCTCCCTTACTTGCAGCTTGACCCTAACCCACCATCTCCCGCAGCCTGACCCTAACCCTGCCTCCCCTGCAGCCTGACCCTATCACTCCACTTACCGCAGCCTGACCCTAACCCTCCCTACCCCACGCAGAGTTTACTCACTTGTTCCAGGTCCGGCGATTGCCGCAGCGGAGTTGCGGCGGAGGGATATCACCTATTTTGACTTTTTTCAAATGAAATTTGCAAGTATTTGAAAAAGGGACATCCGAAAAGGAACTTTCTGATATCCCTTTTTCGGAAATTAAATTTTCTTACCGGAAAGTGTAACCGGTTAAATATTAACAGGTCCCCTTCAAAGTGTAGCCTACTAAAAATAATTAATAAATAGCATCAAACACAGTTATTTTACTTAACGTCATTCACAATTTTATAACATAAATATTGATTAGGTAGACTGGAGTTCAAGAGTGTGACAACTGTAGAAAAATGCTAAATACACTTGGGTCTCAAAAACCCAGAAACTCAATATATAATTAACAACACTGCCTCAGAAACTTCTGGGGAGGAATGAATCTTGGAGTTATGTGACACAGAGGTTACCAAGCATCGAAGCAAATCAATGAGAAAGACTGATGCTTGGTTGTATGGGTGAAGGAATTAGTAGCAGAAAGAGAGAAGTAATGATGCCCCTTTATGTCATTGGTGCAGCCTCACCTAGAATACTGTGTTATGTTCTGGAGGCCATATCTCCAGAGCAACATAATTATATTAGGGACTGTGCAAAGAAGAGCAACTAAAATGGCCCATGGCCTGTGTCACTCAACATACCAAGAAAAGACTAGAGGAACTAAACATGTATAGCTTGGAGTAGAAAAGGGTCAGGAGGGATATGATAGCAGCTTTCACGTATATTAATTGGTATAACTAAGTAAAGAAGGGTGGCAATATTCAAAGGGAAAGAATTGTTAGAACATGAAGGCAGCACTGATACTAGTAGGTTTTAGGTAATGTGAGGAAACAATGTGAAGTAACTGATAAGAGGATTAGCCTCATATCTGAAGTGGCAGAAGATATCAAAGTTGAGTAATTCAAACAAGCTTGGAATAAACATAAATATATCCTAAATCTCAAACAAAACTGAGTTTAAAATAGGATATAAGGATGTTGGGCCTGATTCACACTTAAGAGTGAGTTAGGTGCGTGCAGATGCGCACCAAACTTACTCTTCCATCCCCCATCCCGCCTTCGTTTTTAGGTACCTTATGGCCCTTACGAGTGCCATAGGGCTACCTTAAGTCTCCGTGCAATGTCCGTATGGACATTGCACCTCCCCGCCTCCCTCCCGCCCCTCCACAGCTAATATAAATGCCTCCCCCCTCTTATGCCTAAAAATGTCCCGAGGCATTATGCCGCCTCTAGGGACGTAAATCCCTGTGTGCTATCTGTAAAGACCGCACCTACGCTATCTATGTGCCGATCGGCTACGTAGCCATTAAACAGTCAATTCAAAGTCTTACAGTTTTGTTTCCATGGTGAGTGTCATGAAAACATCCAAAAAGCAATTTTATTGGATTAATCCAAATTTGAGTGAAAGAGCTGTTAGTCTTAGAAGCGTTGGCTGGATCCAGACTTAAGAAGAAGCTTGAAATTAAGAGAGGAAAGTTGATCCTGGGCTAAACCATGTTGATTGCAGGGGAGTCATATTTCATCTGTTGTAAACAGTATTAGAGTTGAGAGGTGATGTTTCCTATCTCAAGTCTAAATAACAGTGTAAAGTAAAGCTGGTCAGTATCTGTGTGCAGTAAGCAATTCAAAGATATATCCCTACATGCAAAAAATACACTTAACTTGACTCCCACTGAAATCAACATGGGTTAACCCAGGAGTAACTTTCTTCTCTTAATTTCAAGCTCCTTCTTAAGTCTGGATCCAGCCTGTTGACCATAGTTGGCGTGAGCATGCTTAAGGGAATTGTTACAAAAAAAAAACAAGACGACCAGTACAATTTTTAGTACACAACAAAAGATTATTATTTATATGAGATTAATATTACAAAAAGTCATAATAGTTTTGGAATTTATAAAAATGTGATAAGACAAAACCAAAATAAAAAAATAACACACACAAAGGGTATATGACACTAGCATTATTTTCCACTTGGTGAAGGTTAGATCTTTTGGACAATTCCACAGTAGGTATGAAATTGTGGTAAGAAGTATGTTGGTTTGCTGATCTGCTTTACAAACACATTACCCTTTGGTTACAAACAGTTTTTGAAATTCATTGCACAGATATTTTATTAAACTGTTATGTAACTCAGTAGAGACATGGCATTCATTTCAATTAATATTTCCTGTACATAGGATATTACTAGACTTCTGTTTGAAGTAATGTAGATTGCTTGGTCTTTGGCAACAAGGTATCTCATAAGGTAAAAACAACAGGCAAAGTTAAAAGTTATAGCACATTGAATTGTTTATCAAAGTACATAAACACACAGCCATTTTCCAAAAACCGTATCAACCAATATTACAGGGCTGATCACGGACACATTGTTGTTTATTTCCTAAATTTCTTAACCAGATCCTTACTTTAAAAAATAAGACGAAAACAGGTGGAAATTTATATATATTATATCTATATTCCATAACATTGTAGTGTAACATGTCTTATTGAGGTTTCCTACACTGAAACAAAATCAAAGAGACCTTTGAACCTTTATCACTCCAAAGAGCCAAGAGCAATAAAATGATGTCATTAAGGAATGAGCCTTAATGGACGTGTTCCATAAGCAATACAGACATGATACACTATCAAAAACTGTGGTTAGCTGCAGATTTAACACTAATCAAGGAATGAGGTTGCTGTCACTTACAAAATGGTGGAGAAGCTATTTTACAGATTTGTTAATTTGATTACTGGGGTGCTAGGAAAACGGAACGGGGTGGTTAAGGCAGCCGCCTCTCTAAACCCAAAGTGATTAGAGACTGCCCAATGAATAGAAGAAGCTCTACTCTGTTCATTTCAGAGCTTTACTGTTCTTGCATTGCTTAAGAAGCACACATAGAGAAAGAGAGAGAGAGAGAGCGAGCGAGCGATAGAGAGAGAGAGAGAGAGAGCGAGCGAGCGATAGAGAGAGAGAGAGAGAGAGAGCGATAGAGAGAGAGCAAGCGATAGAGAGAGAGCGACCGAGAACGCAAGACAGTTTTAATACATTACATTTTGTGTCCCAAGGATGTTGTTATCCATTGTTGAATATATCACACATATTAAAAAAGCTATCAAAATATAATACTTAAACATAAATTAATATATTCTCTTTGAAAACCAGTTGCCCAGTGATCTATGACTAATTTAATAACTAATATTAGAAATTTTTGGAAAACCGATTTACCATAAAACATCCAAATTGGTATCCTTCTCTTGAATAACCAGCAAATTAATAAAAACATATACCAATATAATGTACTTGTGAAAATTTATATTAAAATCTCTGTGAAACATATTCTCCATAAAATAAAGGTGATTTTTTTAATAAGTGTTTTATATAGTTATTTCCCTTTAAATTTATTATTTATAATTGATCATAAATTGATCATAAAACTAAACATTTCATAAACACTTTCTTAAATACATTTCTCACTTCTCTGTTGTTCAGACTGTATATGATGGGGTTTAACATTGGACATATAATAACATAAAAAATAGATACATACTTTTCCTGATTGGATGAGTACTGTGAGGAGGGACCAAAATATGTGAACATCCCGGTTCCAAAAAACAAAAATACAACAAGAATATGGGACGTGCAGGTGGAAAAAGCCTTAGACCGTGTAGCAGAATGAATCCTTAATACTGAACATATAATACAAACATAGGATATAATAATAAGCAAAAAAGGAAACAGTAGAGTAATAAAACTTAAAAAAAATATTTCATTCTCACTAACAGTGATATCACGACATGACAACTTTAAGACCGCCAAAAGCTCGCACATAAAATGGTTGATCTGGTTACGATTACACAATACCATTGGCATACTCAGGGATGGGACAATATTTAACGTAAAACTGAATATCCACATAAATGCCATTAGGCGATAACAAACGCTCCGTCTCATAAGCATGGGATAGTGCAGCGGGCGACAGATGGCAACGTATCGATCGTAAGCCATGAGGACAAGAAGCTGACACTCAGTTCCCCCCAGGAAAAGGATGATATAGAGCTGTACACCACAAGCAAGGACTGAAATTGTCCGGTGAAAGGAAAAGAGATCCACCAGCAATTTCGGGACCACAGTGGAAGAGTAACAAAAGTCGATGAAGGACAAATTGCAGAGGAAAACATACATTGGGATATGTAAGGAGGCAGTTGTCAGAATTATACATATTATAAGAATATTTCCAGCAACAGTTATTATATAGATAATTGAAAATAGTAAAAACAGAACAATATTGATTTTCACGTCTTTAGAAAACCCCAACAATATGACTTCAGTGACGATCGTCTGGTTTTCCATCATATAAAGTTACACGGATAACATATTGGAAGAGTACAGGAAGTTGTCATCTCAGTTAAATTTTAAGTTGTCTTTAAATGAGAAAGGCATCTTAGAGGAAAAGTTAAGGAAAAAACAAAAAGGGGTCAGTGTGGAACTTAGAGAATGGAGGTTTGAACCAGTGGAAATTTAGAAGTGGTGGTAAGAAAATATAGAAATATTAGAAGTTGTTACGCGGGACTATACTAGATGGGCACAGACTGCGTGGGTTATGTGGATGATCCCGAGTGTGAATGCAGATGGAGTTACAGTCAAAGAGGAAATTAAATAGAGTTAGATGTGAATAGGCGCCACCAGACACGTGCCAAAATAATCAAGGCTGGGAATATAAGGCAATGACAATTGACTGGGTAAACAAGACTGGGATTGAATGCTATGCACTCACAACAAGACTGGGTTAGATAAGACTGGGTATAAGCGCTATGCACTAACAACAAGACTGGGTTTAAACAAGACTGGGTTAGAATGCTATGCATTCTCAAGGCTGCATACAAAGTGCCAAATACTGAGAGACTGAGTACTAAATGCACCATAACAGACAGGACTAGATATATGCTGCACAACAATGATGATACTCTGGCTAAGATGGTAGTAACCAATAGCAACACAGGGACTGGAACTAGAGGGGCAGACAGGAAGCTTGCACAGTTACCAGAAGACTCTGGAAAATCTACTGACACAAACCTTACACCACAAGCGTCCCTACTACTGCACTAAATTACCAGACAAGCTGGCAATAACAAACGAAGCACTACTAGTCACAGCAGAAGTCTAACAGGTGATACCAAGGTAAACCGAGATACTTGCAGTATCGGGGTCCCGACCCGCGCATGCACGACTGCAGCAAGCACGGCGGATGGATCTCCGTCTTCTGCATTTACAACATCCCAGCAAGTTTTTAAGTCCTGTTTTTATATGAATTCTCGTGAACACAATATATATAATTGCAATTGCAAAACATATCATTCTGATGTTTTCGGAGGGATCTCCGTCTTCTGCCTTGCTGCGGCTTTCAAATACCGGATTCGGTGAAAGCACGGCTAGTTCAAATTTATAGAATATGAATAGAGAATGGAAATATAGAGAATATACAGTGCAGAAAGTGAATATTAGTGAGTGAGCGCTAATAATAATAAATGAAAACCTAGTGTAAATAACTAATGAGCTAGTGAGAATTATAAATGTGCTGATAAACAGTAAGCAATAAAACAATGATTAAATCTAAAAACTAATAGTAGTCCCTAAAACAAGGACTAAAATAGCAAATGGGATTCAGGAATAAACAACCTGACTATACACTCAAATATCAACCTTAAAATAACATCTAAAAAAGAAGTGCACAGTGGCTAAATAAATAACAAAAATATAAATATACAAATCAGTGGATACCAAACAGATATAAAATGGTGAAGGATAGAACAATTGATGGGTCAGTGTAGTTCGTTATAAAAATAGAAAATTATGCTAGATATGGCAGTGTGTATCGCAATATAAAACAAATGGACTGTGTCAAAGTCTGTATACTTGATATGGCAGTGTATAAATGAGAGTGAGAGGAATAAATCAGAGACAGACCCCTTAAAGGAACAGTAATAAATGAACACAAAGAAACAAACAGGGCAGTTTACTGACAGAAGTGAATGGATTTATAGCTTTTCAATTAAATCAGTGGGAGAAATGATGGTATGACATACCCTGTTTACCCCCTCACAGTGAGCCCTGGTTTAAACTGTAGAGAGTGCAGAGCACCAGGGTGGTATTAAGTGTCAAGGTTGACACCCCAACCCTTCCATACCATTATAACAAATAAATACTATGGGCAATATCCAGACCTCTTTATGTGATATGTACGTTCAGAAGTCTAGCAGTACTTTTGGGAGTGGCCAATAAAAGCTTTCCTAAAACGATTTTAAAAGATGACATAAATTATTAAATATTAGCTCTTAAGGAGGGCATGACTACAAAAGTGTGGGTGATAGCAAGAATCTATGACCATTCTTGAAGTTAGTATAGAGTACCTGATTCAGACCCCCTGACGCTTGCTGTACATGTGGAGGACCTGTCAATCCGCATGTTCATTGTCACCCCCTGTTGTCCTGGGCTCGGAGCAAGAACATCCATGTGCACCAGTCCACTGTTAAAGCAGATCCACTGCACCCTCACTAATGATGTTACACAGGGGGCAGGGCATGTGAGTATTATGGGTACGTTTATGGGGAGTCTTAGGGTTAGGCTGTGGGGAGGGGAATCTTGGGGTCAGGCTGTGGGGAAGGGAGTCTTAGGGTTAGGCTATTGGGGAGTCTTAGGGTTAGGCTATGGGGAAGGAAGTAATAGGGTTAGGCTATGGGGAAGGGAGTCTTATAGTTAGGCTATGGGGAAGGGAGTCTTAGGGTCAGGCTGTGGGGAAGGGAGTCTTAGGGTTAGGCTGCAGAGAATGCAGAGAAGGGATGGTTAGGGTTAGGTTAATGAAAGAGGAGGGTTAGATTAAGGATTATGGTAAGGATTAGGATAAGGATTGAAAGTTACATAAATACTCACCATTGCATCACTGCATCTTTGTTCTTTGGATGATCAGTTGTTCTCCTTGGCGAGGCAGAAGCAATCGATTACCCTAAGAGTTCTAACACCCTTATTAAGTTATTCATAAATCTTGGTCATTAAAGGTTGTAGTATCCATATACCTGTTTAATAAAGAAATATAGAAATGCTACTTTAATAAAATTGGAGTAGGTTCAATTATAAAAAGATATTCAATAATAAATCAAATATTTTTTTAATTTATCTTTTTATTAATTTAAATTATTAAAAAAAATATATTATATTTCATATACTTAAGATTTTATTTTTCAAACAATGTTTACATAATCTTTTTTTGTATTTATCCAAAATAGAGAGATATGAATGATTTAAAAAAAATGTTGACTTTTGTTTCTACATTATACATGTGTGATATATGTAATATTATACATGTGTGATATATATAGTATTTTACATGTGTAATGTGGGAGTCTGCATACACTGAAGTATAAAGTTATGATAATCATTATGTTTTTGCTTGAAACTATGCATCGTTAAAGCTATGAAACAGTTAAAATTATATGCTGAAAATATGTAATGGGTTTTGTACACCAAAAGTTGTGGTAACAAATATTTGCTTCTTATCGCTTAAAATTTCTGACAGTTAACGAAGAAGCTAGAACCTCAAAAGTAAACATATCCTGTTGAACTCTTGATGATACAATAATCGTATCCGCTTTTGTCTGGAAATTCTGTGCTCTGATATCTATCTATAGTCTAGCATATGAGTCATAAATCTTGTGACATGTATCAATATCTCAATCCTGTATGTATAAAAAAAAAGGGGGACTGGGGCCAATAAAGTTAGTTCATCTAGGAGACAACAGGTGTCTGTCTAATTCTTGAACTCCGGCCGGCTGCCTATAAGGAATGGGATTCTATCAATTACAGGTAGTTGATTTAGGCCCTCTCCGAGTGAAGGTCTAGGCTACCCCAACAGTAATATTATACATGTTGTGTGATATATGTATTTTTATACATTTTGTGTGATATATGTAATATTATACATGTTGTGTGACATACTGTCAGGTGCATAAATATTGGGACATCAACACAATTCTCATATTTTGGGCTCTATACACAACCACAATGGATTTGAAATGAAACAAACAAAATGTGCTTTAACTGCAGCCTTTCAGATTTAATTTGAGGGTATTTACATCTAAATCGGGTGACCGGTGTAGGAATTACAACGGTTTCTATATGTGCCTCCCACTTTTTAAGGGACAAAAACTAATGGGACAATCGACTCAAAAGCTATTTCATGGACAGGTGCGGGCTATTCCCTTGTTATTTCATCATCAATTAAGCAGGTAAAAGGTCTGGAGTTGATTCTAGGTGTGACATTTGCATTTGGAATCTGTTGCTGTCGACTCTCAATATGAGATCCAAAAAGCTGTCACTATCAGTTAAGCAAGCCATCATTAGGCTGAAAAATCAAAAGAAACCCATCAGAGAGATAGCAAAAACATTAGGTGTGGCCAAATCAACTGTTTGGAACATTCTTAAAAAGAAAGAGCACACCGGAGAGCTCAGCAACACCAAAAGAGCCAGAAGACCACAGAAAACAACTGTGGTGGATAACAGAAGAATTGTTTCCCTGGAGAAGAGAAACCCCTTCACAACAGTTGGCCAAATCAAGAACACTCTCCAGTAGGTAGGTGTATATGTGTCAATGTCAACAATCAAAAGAAGAATTCACAAGAGAGAATATAGAGGATTCACTACAAGATGTAAACCATTGGTGAGCCACAAAAACGGAACGACCAGATTAGAGTTTGCCAAACAACATTTAAAAAAGCCATTACAGTTCTGGAACAACATCCTATGGACAGATGAGACAAAGATCAACTTATACCAGAGTGATGGAAAGAGAGGAGTATGGAGAAGCAAAGGAACTGCTCATGATCCAAAACATACCACCTCATCAGTGAAGCATGGTGGTGGTAGTGTCATGGCGTTGGAATGTATGACTGCCAATGGAACTGGTTCCCTTGTATTTATTGATGATGTGACTGCTAACAAAAGCAGCAGGATGAATTCTGAAGTGTTTTGGGCAATATTATCTGCTCATATTCAGTCAAATGCTTCAGAACTCATTGGAAGGCGCTTCACAGTGCAGATAGACAAGGACCCAAAGCATACAGCATAAGCAACCAGAAAGAGTTTTTTAAGGCTAAAAAGTGGAATGCATTGGCCAAGTCAATCACCTGACCTGAATCCGATTGAGCATGCATTTCATTTGATGAAGACAAAACTAAATGGAACATGAGCCAAGAACAAGCAGGAACTTAAGACATTTGCAGTAGAGGCCTGGCAGAGCATCACCAGGGATGAAACCCAGCGTCTGGTGATGTCTATGCGTTCCAGACTTCAGGCTGTAATTGACTGCAAAGGATTTACAACAAAGTATTAAAAAGTGAAAGTTTGATTTAGGATTGTTTAGTTTGTCCCGTTACTTTTGGTCCTTTAATGTCACACCTAGAATCAACTCCAGACCTTTTACCTGCTTAATTGATGACATAACGAGGGAATAACCCACACCTGTACATGAAATAGCTTTTGATTTGATTGTCCCATTACTTTTGGTCCCTTTAAAAGTGGGAGGCACATATAGAAACCATTGTAATTCCTAAACTGTTCACCTAATTTGGATGTAAATACCTTCAAATTAAAGCAGAAACGTCTGCAGTTAAAGCACATCTTGTTTGTTTCATTTCAAATCCATTGTGGTGGTGTACAGAGCCCAAAACATGAGAATTGTGTTGATGTCCCAATATTTATGCACCTGACTGTATGTATTATTATACATATATGTGATATATGTAATATTATACATGTTGTGTGATATAGAATAGGGTCAGAGAGAGAGAGTCTTCATCCATGAACCCACTGGATCAAGTGCACAGATATTAAGCATGCACTTGCAAGGAAATGATATAAAATTACCTATAATTGTGGCTGATTATTTTTTAAAGTATATTTTTTAAATCAGCGAAATACAGTATTAAAGACAGAATGTGTTAGAAAATAAGGTTTTATAAATTTAAAACTTATAACTTCATTAAATATGCATTAAAAGGAAATAATCTAAAATTTGAAAAATAATAAAGGATGAAAAAAGGTGATATAAATTGGATTCTTCTGTACTATAGTTATGTGGGTTTTTATTGTATTGTTGAAATTCGTCTTTTTCATACAGTACTATCTATTGTCATTGCATTATTAAAACATGTTTTTTTCTAATAATTGCAAAAATGTTTCATTTTGTTTATGTGAATTATTCATAATTTATGTGAATAATTATAATAATTTAAAAACATGCAACATTTTTGGATTAATATAAATTAAAATAACTTTCTTAGCAAGTAGGACATAAATAGTAATAAAGTAAACAATTTTAGTTAAAAAACAAAAATAATTTATAATAGAAGCTGGCAAGCAAATTGTAAAAGCAGTATAAAACATCTAAATACCTAGCCCAACGTATTGTGTAGAGGGACTTAGAACATCTTTTATTGGTCTGAGGTTTTATATATAAATATTCACATCAGCTGTCTGTCTCTGCAGTTACACCTGGAGATCTGGTGAAAGTAAACTGAATACTGGTTTCTTATCCACCCACAGGTCTGGATAAATGCCTAAATTTTCAATAGAACATGATGGGACATCCCTCTTCTGCTAGCTCTAAGCCCATGGAATTTTGCCCAGGTAGCTTAAGTCCTCTGAATAAGCTTTCTGAGCTTGTTTTTGTGCTGTGCATATGCAGTTGTATGAACCCACTACATTCCGAACTAAAAACTGGCGTCTATCCAGACTCTCGATCAAATCTGTAGAAAATCAAAACCAAACTCAGAATAAAGAGATTACCTACAGATTTTTTTGCATAATGTACCTGCAAAGTAACACTAAAAATATTTAAGGACTTCTACATGTACCCCCGACACAGACTTTAAAATGTAATTGTATACTCCAACACATGCAAAAATTCTAGTTACAACTAAATTATTAAAGTGAATTGGTTCATATTTAAAAACAAAAACAAAACAAAACTGTAACTAATTATATAAACAAAACAAAAAAACAAACATTAAAAGACATTGCTTCGCACAAGTGACATTGTGCCACTTATGTGACACTGACCCTAAAAACCACCTTTTAAAGTGTTTCAGGATCTGCTTTCAGAATTGATCACCTCTTGAGATTAATTACTTTTGTACATAACACCAGAGTAATAAATGTAATTTTTCTAAACCTGGGAATTTTAAACTCTTACGTATTAATTTAGCAATATTACAATTTCTTTAGGTTGAAATTTGTGAACGATTTTCCAATAAAAAAACAATCCAAAAACTTCAAGATAGAACCATTGTGTACCTTATTGCCTTGATAATTGATTCACAAATGCTTCATTGACTGAAGTCCTTGCTTCATTATAATATTTAGACACTATTGGCAGGGGCATAGGAATGAAAATTTGTATAGGCGGGGAGCGGGGCAAAAGGCCAAGGTCTACTACAGGGTCTGGAGCCCCTTTTTAATGAGCCTGCTCCAGACACCACGGTTTCATGAATCTTAAGGAAACCTTTGTCTACGTCTTATACTGTCCGTAGGCCGCAATCATTTGCTCTCCCTGTTCCATTGCCGTTCAACTTACAAGACCAATCAATGGGGAGTGCAGGTTCCCGATCTTGTGCGTCTGCTTATGGTTACTGCTAACTAAAGAAGTAAGGCTTCTAGGAAAGAAAAAAAAAGTGTTTGCAAAAGGAAAAAATGTACGCAGAACAAACATAAAGGTAACGCCATTTTTGGATAACATAATTGACAACAGTTGGTGAATTCCAATAAAATAATTATCTCTTCATCCTCATTTTCATTTCATTCATTTCCATTCACAGTCTGTGACCACCCAACAGAAATCATGGTGATGGGGAAAGGGGAACACCTGTAAGCCTAGTTTCTACACCCCTGACTATTGCCATGATCAAGTATGCCTGATGTTGGGGCTAATCCAAACCTAAGTGTGAAAATCTGCATGCAATTAAGAGGCCAATGCACTCCCACGACACTCTCCTCTCACAAGCGGGTCCGTAACACTGCTTTAACGTCTCTGCATGAATTTGTGTGCAAACAGAACGCACGCACAGACGGAAGTGCGAAACCTAGCCAATACATATGATTTGAATGGCTCTCCCGTCCCCATTACGTATATTCAGTTGTACGTAGGGTGCAGCACGGTGGCTCAGTGATTAGCACTTGGGTGAGCGCTGAGGTCATGAGTTTGTTTACCGGACTAGGCCTTATCTGTGTGGAGTTTATATGTTCTCCCTGTGTCTGTGTGCGTTTCCTCTGGGTTCTCAGGTTTCCCACACTCCAAAAACATGCTGGTAGGTTAATTGGCTGCTGAATAAATAACCCTAATATCTGTGTGTATGTCTGTGTTAGGGACCTTAGAATGTAGATCCAATGGGGTAGGGACTGATGTGAATGTGAAATAGTCTCTATAAAGCTTTATGTAATCTGATAGCGATATATAAAAACTCGTTAATAAACAAATTATTATTAAAATTATTTATTATTAAAAAATGTAAATAATCTATTAAGGCGTCTTACACTTGCCCCACCCCGAGCTGGAGCAGAAAACTCACTGCTATTGTACTTACGGGCTTTATTCACAGATCCATTTTTGCGCGGAGTTCCGTGAGTATTTTTAGGATCGGATTAATTGCACATGCGTGGTAACTTTATTTACGCTATTTACATTGACTTTACGCAGGGAAGTCCATTAAGCACGTACGTGTGAATCACACCTGGGGACATCTGTACGGCCAAAGTTACGTGAAAGTGGGTGGGGCAGGCAATTAAATGACCATTTGAGGGGAGCAGTTAGTTACATACATACAGACAAAAGTATTTATACACACGTAATTGCACACGAAGAGATAAGAGTGCCCTATGGAGGCATAAGTCACCGAAAACCCGTCTGTGTGAGGGGAGTGTCATGGGTGTTACCTTGCAACGTACGTGCATATAATTGCGTACCTTTAACTAACAGATCTGTGAATACAGCCCGAGGTCACCAGCTTTAATCCTATTTCTTTTTGCTAACTTTGTCAGTGGTTCAGCCACCTGTTACCCCATTTTTCCATGGAATAAACAGCACACAGGTTGGCTCAAAAAATCCTCTCTCATCATGATGCTAGTAGGGAAGCTAGTTAAAGCTTTGTTTATTAACCATTTAGCAGCTGCTGGCTTAGACAATGAAGAATGACATCACCCACTCAATTCACAGAATAGTCATACGACAGGACGAATTATAGACTCTTTCTGTAAGACAATGAATGGGTGACATCAGCTCTATTGTCTGAACTCAGCAGAAAGCCTAAAGGTAGCTGCTCATTGTGCTCATTGGTATAAACAAAATTTAAATTATTTCTGAAACCCTGTTCAACTTTTCCCAGCAGGTGGGCCTGCCATGCTGAATTTTTCCTGATTTTGGAAAATGTACAAATTATTACACGCTGTAGAGGTAAACAAAGCAACGTGTGAAGTTCCTCTGTCTGGGTTCTATGGGGTATATTTACTAAAGTTGATTCTACAAAAAAACACCAAAGTCCAGGGACTTTGCGGGCGATTATGCCAAATAGATTTTCCATACTCTCATCTTCCCATCACTCTGGTACAAGTTGATCTTTGTCTCATCTGTCCATAGGATGTTGTTCCAGAACTGTAATGGCTTTTTTAGATGTTGTTTGGCAAACTCTAATCTGGTCTTCCTGTTTTTGTGGCTCACCAAAGGTTTACATCTTGTGGTGAACCCTCTATATTCACTCTTGTGAAGTCTTCTCTTGATTGTTGACTTTGACACATATACACCTACCTCCTGGAGAGTGTTCTTGATTTGGACAACTGTGGTGGATGACAGAAGAATTGTTTCCCTTCACCAGGGAAACAATTCTTCTGTCATCCACCACAGTTGTTTTCCGTGGTCTTCCAGCCATTTTGGTGTTGCTGAGCTCTCCAGTGCGTTCTTTATTTTCAAGAATGTTCCAAACAGTTGATTTGGCCACACCTATTGTTTCTGCTATCTCTCTGATGGGTTTCTTTTGATTTTTGCAGCCTAATGATGGCTTTCTTCACTGATAGTGACAGCTCTTTTGATCTCATATTGAGAGTCGACAGCAACAGATTCCAAATGCTAATGTCACACCTAGAATCAATTCCAGACTTTTTACCTGCTTAACTGATGATGAAATAACGAGGAAATAGCCCACACCTGTCCATGAAATAGCTTTTGAGTTGATTGTCCCATTACTTTTGGTCCCTTAAAAAGTGGGAAGCACATATAGAAACTGTTGTAATTCCTACACCGTTCACCTGATTTGGATATAAATACCCTCAAATTAAAGCTGTTAGTATACTCATTAGTTCTTACCATGGAAAAACAAAATATTATTACTACCCTAAAAACACGATGATGTTGTTTTGTAACATATCATCATGTGTTAATGTGTAATGTGTTCATGCCAGTCTCCTAGCAAATTGGTTCCCTCAGTGACAACCCCAGTGGTAACCTGACCTAGTGGGCTTAGCAATGGCATTCACTCATACAGACACATATGCAGTTCAGGTAGAGTGTCCTGGAAGACCATCAAGGGCCCACACAGGAAACTGGGATCACCAGTGGAAAGCCCCAATTGGTCTAGATCAGGATAAAGTCAGCAACATTGCTGTCATGATCAGCATAACAGCTTGTAAACTATTTCATTTACATTCCACTCCAGTGCTGCTGTTTTCCTGACATATGCCAGCTGACATGCTATTCCCAATGAAATGGCCTTTCTCAATGGGATGCTGTCAAGAACAGCATAGCGACATGCAGACTTTGTCCTAGGAGAAGAACCGCTTATCCTTTGGGCAGGTGTGCATTCTCCTTGGCTCCTTATTGGTGTCCTGGCTGCTAGGCTATAGTCAGGGCATCAGCCATTCACATTCAGGGGTTGTGTTGGTTGCTTACCATTAGGAGGTCAGCAGCCTCTATATAAGAATTGGCAACTCCAACTGCCGGTTATAGCGTCTGGTCTAGCCTTGCTAGCTTTGATTAATGAGTTTGTTAACTTACCTTTCCAGTGTTACCTTGCCTTCCCAGTGTCACTCTTTGTTGGTTGCTTTAGGAGGTCAGCAGCCTCTATATAAGAATTGGCAACTCCAACTGCCGGTTATAGCGTCTGGTCTAGCCTTGCTAGCTTTGATTAATGAGTTTGTTAACTTACCTTTCCAGTCCAGCCTTGCCTTCCCAGTGTCACTCTTTCTTTATTCTATTCCTTGCGTGTGGCTGAGGTGAGTGCGTAAATGAGTGTCCTTGTCTCCATTCTATGTTGTTCCTCTATCCTAGGCTTTGCTTTCTACATCTTGTTCCCAGTGGGATTCCAAATGCCACTGTCTCCAGCACTTTATGTATTTTCCGGTCTTGGGAGTTCTCACTCTCGCCTTCCTACTTACCTTGAGCTTTGGTTTTTCTTTTCCCTCCAGGGACCACAAATTGCTAAAAGTTTTCAGCCAATCAGCTTATCCCTGCCAACAGGGACTTTAGTGAAGACTAGACTTCTAGATAGTCTCTGCGCCTTCGTGGGTCCCACACCCGTAACAAATCCAAGAAGACTAGACAGAGACAAATAGCCTGGAGGTAGACCAGAGCAGAAGTGTCCCATGGGACAGTCCAGTGGTCGGAAAACTCATTAGTCAACAGAGCCAAATATCAACAGTAATACGATTGAAATTTCTTTTGAGAGACAAATTTTTTAAACTTAAACTATATAGGTAGGTACATTGTTATTAACTTAATTAGGGTACTCCTAAGCTGGCCTTTGCTAAAAATGTACTCAATCTGATTGAGGTACATTTGCTGAGTTCGACCCCTTCCAACTCTTCCATCCACACTCGTCTTGTATACTTGTTTCGTCTCCTTTCTTCCAATCTCCTTTCGTTCATCTTTTCTATATGTCCAAACCATCTCAACATACATTTCTCAATCCTCGACACTACATATTCTCTATTGTCTGCCCCTTATGTCCAGCCTCTATTGTCTGCCCCTTATGTCCAGCCTCCATTGTCTGCCCCTTATGTCCAGCCTCCATTGTCTGCCCTTTTAAATGTTCCGCCTCCATTGTC
>WWET01000499.1:529151-561952 GCA_011038615.1 Limnodynastes dumerilii
GATAGATAGATAGATAGATAGATAGATAGATAGATAGATAGATAGATAGATAGATAGATAGATAGATAGATAGATACAAGATAGATAGATAGATAGATAGATAGATAGATAGATATATAAATATATTGTGAAAATAAGTGTTAATTCTAATAATAAATAGTATTTTTATTGTGCATATTTTGTGCATATTTCGCCCTTTTATAGTGCATATTTGCATGCATATTTTGGCATTTTGATAGTGCATATAATCTGATGTCTAAGCATAATGTACAGGTGGTCCTAGCCTAATTAGCAGGGTCAAATAAACAAACTAAGCTTGCACATATAATATTACATCTATGTCTATAACTTGCATACTCTATTTACAAACTTTTATCAAAATCCATAATCGCTAATACAACAGTAAATGCTATACTACAATTCTAAACATGACATCATAATAATATTTCAATGATGATCGGTGGGATTTAGCTAATTGAATCCTCCAGTGAATAAAATATATAAAAAGGGATATACTGCGCAGGCATAGTAACTAATTATATGCAATTTACATAGGACTTAACAATGGGACAGCTCTGAATCACCATTACAAACCTATTTCCTCAGGGTTTGTAATGACTTAAGAATAAAGAGGCGTGTTGGGAAAATTTAACAATGAACATAAGAAGATTGGCTGGAGGCAGACATTTTAATGAGGAAATCTGGGCGCAGTTATTCAAAAACGTTGTTTATTAGCAACCCTATGCACACAACTACGAACCTAAAGATAAGGTCGCCCTATAGCATTCGTAAGCTTAAGAAGCTTAAAACCTGGGACGTGTCAAGGGAGTTGCCTTCCTACTTTTTCCGTATGTGTAAGAACCGACTGTAAATCATTGTTAAGTGTTAAGGTGGTCCACTATTTTATTTGTTGTTTATTTATTTGACTAACAAAGAATTCTCTCCTCTCTGTAAATATATAATTGCCTTGGGCTGTCTGGGCCTAGTAAAATTGGACCTGATTCACAACTAAGTAAGAACAAGATTTAAGAACAGTTAAACTGAGCATGCCCTGAACTCAAAACTACGCACTTAAACTCTGTAAGAATTATTCACAGATAAGAAAGGCTACTTAGAAATGATTTATTCTTAGGAACGTAATGACGTCTGCATGCGTGACTAGAGGGGCAGGACTCTTAATGCAAATGAGCAGCATTCAGGTTACTGATGTACAGTATGGGTGTTCCTCATGACTTAAGAATGATTCACAGTTAAGAAGGCCTTGTGCATAGTAACATATGCATGGGAAAAGATAAGAATGCCCCTTACCATTCCAAGTTGACATCTGCATGGTTAACAGAAAAAATGTAACAATGATCAACAAAGTAGAAGTGTCTTAGCTCTTAATTTAAAAGCGCAAGATATATGACCCAACAGAGTGACTCTCATTGTTAAAGTTAGGACCACCGTAGCAGAAAGGACTTGATAGTGGCTGGTGGCTTATCATATTGCAAATGTGTGTAGCAAACATTTCTGCATTAACTACAGCATAGTTGCGGTGCAGCACACCCCTTCATTCGTAACTACGCTGTAGTTACGGACACAAGATCCATGAGCACCCAGAGCCATGAATTATGCTGGGCAACATCTCCTGGCGCATAACCAAGATGGCCGTAAAAATGACGATGGCCATAGGTTTGGATCTGCCCGATTATCTTGGTTATATTTGCTATGGGCAACATCTCTACTTTTCCAAACCCACAGCTTAGTAAATCTGGCCCATAGCCCTTTAAAGACCATGCCCCTGCTCACATGTCATAAATATTACCAAAATATAAGAATGCCATTCCTGCAGTTCTGCGCATGTGCCAGGAGATGTTGTCCAGCATAATTCATGGCTCTGGGTGCTGTGGATCTGGCATCCGTAACTACAGTGTTTATGAAGGGTCGTGTTGCACCGTAACTATGCTGTAGTTCTGGAAGGTAGGCTTGGGGAGGGAGGGAACAAAGAGATTCCTGGTGTACTTACCCACTGTTACGCCGGCTGAAGTTAAGGTAGCCTCAAGGTGGAGTAACAGTGGGTAAGTACGGCGAGACAGGGGGAGTTTCGGGAGAGTGTTTATGAGCTATGCTGGGCGTACTTACGGAGTACGACAGCGTAGCTATGGAGCTGCCCCAATGTGCGTATCTTGGTTACATTTGCTAACTGGAGTTGGGAGCTCTATATGTGTATTTGTGTCGCAGGTGTTAGCGCTGATAAGTGGTCATTTCTTTTGTATGTTGCCCATAGCAACCAATCAGATTTTAGCTCCCACTTTCCTATTACATACTAGAGAATGCCAGCTAGAATCTTGATTTTTTTTTGCTATTGGCAACATTTCCACTTTTCCAAACCCACAGCATAGTAAATCTGGCCCTATATCTCAGTAAGCCTCTTATATATCAGGCAGAAATGATTACCTGTCTATAGAGAATAGTCTGTTGGAATCACATTCCAACCACCATCCCCATTAAACCCTGAAGAACTTACAGGTGCAGGGAATTATAAATAAATAAATAAAAATTCAGTGAACATTTCAACAGATTGTAGCCTTCCTTCCTTCCTTCCTTCCTTCCTTCCTTCCTTCCAAGGTGGATGCTTTGAACCTGGCAGGAACAGCAACCGGAGAAGCCCTGCCGGTGGCTATTAGTACAGGGAGGGATATCTACCTGAATAAATAGGATAAAAAAGGGGACCAGACCAGCGCTGATCAACCTGTGATGTACTTGAATAACCTGGTATACATGACTAAAAATGTATAGGTGCAACTGGTGAGGAAATCCGCGGTCTTCTCCTCAAAATGGGAACCTATGGACATATGTACACTGTAAATGGAAAACACAGCGCTGTAAGGAGGCTGCAGGGAGCTCTAAAGCAGCACATTGTTAGAGTCCTGGGCAGCGGAGACACGGTAAACGGAGATAGTCCCAAACGAAAAACGACCACCAGCGACGCGTTTCGGGCAGACGTGCCCTTTTTCAAGCTGTGAAAGGGCACGTCTGCCCGAAACGCGTCGCTGGTGGTATACCAGGTTATTCAAGTACATCACAGGTTGATCAGCGCTGGTCTGTTCCCCTTTTTTATCCTATTTATTCATGTTTTTAGAGGTGTAGACCCTCTGGGAACACAGACCAGCAGCAGATCTTTTAGCGCAGCCTTATTCCATTTTCACTTTTCCAGGGATATCTACCTGCCTGGAAAAGTGAAGCAAGCCTGTGAGGACTCTAGGGGGATTCCAGGGTCAGCTCGTTTGATATTATAGGGTGTGCTTCTGCCATTAGCACATTGGGAACCGCTTATGAAAATTGGCCGGAAGCCTGGAGGATAAGTATGATTATGTTTGTCTGCATCTTGGTCTCAATTTTGAGATATTAGACTATTAGATATTATGAGATATAGGTATTGTTGAATATTTCCTCTTGGCATTTATTTAAGCACAGTAGTATATTTTCGCTACTATTTTAATGTATATCAATAAAAGTAATTTTTACTTGCTACTATGTTTATCTGGTACAGTGTTTTTTCTTCATAATTATTTATGTACATTAAGTGCACCTCAGGTATCCTTTTGAAAGTTGCCTCACAGCTTTCTTGTTTTTTGTTGTTGTATATATGCACTGTGATTCTTATCATATTAAATATCAATAAATAAGTTCATGTCTCTGTGTTCTTACGGATTTATGTGTCAGAACAGCTTTGTTATAAAACGTTACTTAGGGGTAACAGAAGAGATCATTCTGAGTTTATGATAATTCTGATAAAGTATTATTGTGTTAGATTTGTGTAAAGTAGAATCTAAGACTTCATGTGAATAGTCTTGGTGGTGGCATCTTATGAGTAATAATTTATATTACAAGGTGAACAAGAGACATTGTAGAACAGACAAGGTGGCTGTTGTGATTAAACCCTTGTGTCACAGATAAGTCACAAATGCCTTAGGTGAGATCAGGGTCATGACACATATCATTAGCAAAACACTAAAACTTTGTTTACTTACCAACAGCTAATGGCTTCCTGCAGATATCATACAATGGATCTGACATCATCCATTCAATTCACAGGATAAGTTATACATTCTTTCTGTAGATCATTGAATGGGTGATGTCAGCTCCATTGTCTGATCTCTGTAGGAAGCCATTAACTGCTAATTGGTGTAAACAAAGGATAAATGATTCCTGAAAGCAAAACGGACTGTGCATACAGTTTTTATCCTTATCCTTGTGGGGCGAGACGGATATCGGTACTTTGCATTGTGTCTGCAGTGGAGAGAGTTATTATACCTCCTTTACATCTAAAGAGTCATACGGCAGTCCTACAAAGAGCTAACAAACAGCTGTGGCCAAATCAGTGCATGCGCACTGTGCTCCGTTCCGGGGACGCCTGGCAGCGTTGAGCGGACCACACGCTTCCAACTTGGATCACTGGCTGGTACGGTAATATTACATTTATTGCTTCTGTCCATACTTGTTTAAATGGCCGGTGCCATACAATCTATTTGATTGACTGTTATATTCTGGGCCTCGATTACTTCGTCCTCAATATCATCGCCAAGTTTCCACAACACCATTTGAATACTCAGCCGGAACCAGCTACGTTTACTTACAGTACCATCTCTCTGCAAGTCTCTTTTGGCTACTTAGTAGCAAGTGATATCAATCTACATTGAGTGAAGTTGTATTTTATGGTTATATTATCCCTACTCCACAGTGGTAACTCTGTTACTTACCGTTTGGGCCACTTGAGGCACACGTGGCTTCCCTGCGGGCTGTGGTGTTAGGAATCTGCCATTTTCCAGCATGAGCTTTGCCCTACTTTTTAATATTATGTATGTTGTGCTTAAATAAAGCGTTTTTTTCCAACCACTTGCTCTGCTAGCTATTTTGAGCCAACTATCTTCTGCCCCAGCGCGGTGTATTTCTTTTTCCAAATGATTCCTGAAACCCTATTTAACTTTCCCCAGCTGGTGGGCCTGCCATGCATGGCAGAATTTTTCTGAATTTGGGAAAGGTTTAAAAGGTTTAAAACAGTATGTAATTGATAGGAGCTTAATAAATAAAATCCCTAAGCGAATTACTATAATGACAAGATATAACATGGGTATTGTGGGCTTGCACCAATCTGTAATTAGAGCTGAAATTTGAAAACGAGAAGTTAGGATACTTCTTTAGGAAACACTGAAACTAGAAAAGGAGGGCAGTGACATAAAAAAGAAAACAAACTGCTTCTCACCACCCAAAATCCACTGCCATTAACCAGAATCTAACTATAAAATTCTATCAGTAAAATAAAAAGCAGAAACATTTGTTACACACATTTGCAAATATATGAGTCATTAGCCACTATCAAGGCCTTTTTGCTTTGGTAGTCCTGCAAATATCTTTCTGTTTAATGGCAGTGTTGCTGGGGCATATACTTGTTTCTTTGTTAAAATAGATTACCCCTGCCTTCATGCCCCTACCTGTCTGTATTTAAATGATTTGAGCAACCACCATTTTGTGTATTATTGTTAAGAAGAATATCCATGCCAACTAACGTTTAAGGCAAAAGCAAAATAAAAATATCAAATAATAATAATAATAATAATAATAATAATAATAAAGGGAAGAAAAAAAGATTCATAACACAACCTCTCTAAACTATGTGTGCAAATGCTAGCAGCTTAATTAATAAAATTCCTGAGCAAATTGTTGCCATTGAACTAAATGGCACCATCTGGTTTTTGCCGCTATCTCTGAAACATGGTGCAATGAAAATTATGCCTCGGACCAAGCTATACCGGTATGTAATTTATTTAATAAATATATAGTAGGAAAAATTGGAGGAGGGGTATTAATATATTTAATGAAGAAACATTAACAGGGATTATTTGAGAAATAAACCAAGCCCATTTGGGTGACAATAGAAATTGTGGTGATATACAGACCACCAAGACAAGATAAGGGAATTGATAATACCATACTACATGACAGAAATGGCTAAATGGTATTAACATGGGAGGTAATACAGTAATCAAGAGACTCTAATCAATCTGTGTCATCTGTGAGCTCCAGTAGAAGTGGAGACATTTTAAATTTATAAGGTGATAGATTTAGGGAAAGCTGATTTTATAGAAGTGATTCTTTGACAGGTGAATTCTTAATAATTTTTTATTAGAACAGAAGACATAAAGAAGAAAAGTGAAACCCATAGTAAAAACGAGAGAGGCAAAAATTATCAACATGTCAGTTAATACTTACTTGGGTAACCTTTACTCTTAATTACGGCTTAACATGGAGTGAACCAAGTCTTTTAGTTCTGCAGCTGTTATAATGTAAAACCAATATTGAATTATAGCTTCTATTAATTGGGACTTATTGCTGGGTTTCTTGTTTCTGTGTAACGAGTTTCTTTAGTTGACTCCATAGATTTTCAAACGGGTTAAGGTCGGGGCTATTCCCAGGTCATCCCAGCACTGGAACATGATTATCTTGAAACCACTTTTTGCACACTTTAGCAACATGACATAGAGCTGAATCTTTTTGAAATATAAATGCTTCATTATTTTGGAAAAGACCATGGGCTTTATTCACAGATCCGTTTTCACATGGAGTTGCGTGCATATTTTTTGGTAAGGTTTTACTGTGTATGCGTAGTAACTTTATTTACGTAAGTTACATAGAATATACGTAAGAGATTTAGGCACGGACATGTGAATCGCACTTGGGGACATACTTGGGGATATACGTTTTTGAAAATTAACATGAAAGTGGGTGGGGAGGCATCTAAATGAACACTGAATCCCACATACGGAAGACATATGCACGTAAGTACACACTTAAAGAACAGATTGGTCTATGGAGGTGTAAGTCTACGTTTGCACGGCCGGGAGAGGGGAGTGTCGTGGTCGTTGGTGGGTGTAGCCTTGCTACGTCCGTGCGTACAATTGCGTACTTTTAAAAAAACGGATCTGTGAAGACGGTCCCATGTGTGGAAGGCTTCAATTTGGGCTGAAGTATTTCATTTACAGTAGAAGGAGACTCAGTCACAACAAAACAAGACTGGTAAAGGCAGGAAAATGTGCACAACAGCAACTGATGATAGAAGAGACTGTGAAAATCAGTAACATGGGACCGGATTCACAGATACGTGTGTAATAAGTATGCAAATATACACACGTATGTTGTAAGTCAAGTCAAATGACACTTCCCCATCACGGACGGATTTTTGGTGACTTACGTCTCCATATGGCAACCTTATCTACAGGTGTAGTTACATGCCTAAGTTGCTTAGGTACGTGTATACATTACTAACCATTGGGCGGAATCCTTAACTACGTCCGTCTTCCATAGACGGACGTAATTCACTGAACAATAACTACAGCGCATGCGTAGTAGCTATCTTACGTAATCTGCGTATCGTTTCGATACGTAGATTGCGTATATGTGGTCTTTTAGATGGCATATATGCAATCTATGTATCGAAACAATACGCAGATTACGTACAATAGCGACTACGCATGCGCAGTAGTTATTGTTCAGTGAATTACATCTGTCTATGGAAGACGGACGTAGTTCTGGATCTACCTCCATGCCCTCAAAAGGCCCACCCACTTTCACATAACTTTGCATGTCCACACCCCTTTTTTTAGAATGCGTGAGTATGCCGATCGGCATACTTCACCCTTTCTTATTTGGAAATACTGCTGCCGCTGCTACACCTCCGTCACTGCTATTGACGGACCGAGAGAAAGGTGAGTAACCTCTCCGTGCGTGGGATGGAGGGTTAAGGTCAGGCTGCAGGATAGGGAGGGTTAGGGTCAGGCTGCAGGGGAGGAAGGGTTAGGGTCAGGCTGCAGTAGAGGGAGGATTAGGGTCAGGCTGCAGGAGAGGGAGGGTTAGGGTCAGGCTGCAAGGAAAGTATAATTAGGATCAGGCTATGGGAGATGGTGGGTTAGGGTCAGGCTGCAAGGAAGGGAGGGTTAGGAAGGCATTTAAATGAACACGAGGGCGTGGCTATAAGGAATTGCATGGACAGAAGACATACGCATGTAAGTACACACTTAAAGATCAGAGTGGTCTATGGAGGTGTAAGTCTACGTTTGCACGGCCGGGAGAGGGGAGTGTCGTGGTCGTTGGTGGGTGTAGCCTTGCTACGTCCGTGCGTACAATTGCGTACTTTTAAAAAAACGGATCTGTGAAGACGGTCCCATGTGTGGAAGGCTTCAATTTGGGCTGAAGTATTTCATTTACAGTAGAAGGAGACTCAGTCACAACAAAACAAGACTGGTAAAGGCAGGAAAAAGTGCACAACAGTAACTGATGATAGAAGAGACTGTGAAAATCAGTAACATGGGACCGTATTCACAGATACGTGTGTAATAAGTATGCAAATATACACACGTATGTTGTAAGTCAACACCCATGACACTTCCCCATCACGGACGGATTTTTGGTGACTTACGTCTCCATATGGCAACCTTAATTCTACAGGTGTAGTTACATGCCTGAGTTGCTTAGGTACGTGTATACATTACTAACTATTGGGCAGAATCCTTAACTACGTCCGTCTTCCATAGACGGACGTAATTCACTGAACAATAACTACAGCGCATGCGTAGTAGCTATTGTACGTAATCTGCGTATCGTTTCGATACGTAGATTGCGTATATGCGGTCTTTTAGAAATAGGGACATCTGAAAGTTCCTTTTCGAATGTCCCTATTTTGAATACTTATCAGTTTATACTTTTTTTTCAGAATGCGTGAGTATGCCGATCGGCATACTTCACCCTTTCTTATTTGGAAATACCGCTGCCGCTGCTACACCTCCATAACTGCCATTGACAGACCGAGAGAAAGGTGAGTAACCTTTCCGTGCGTGGGAGGGAGGGTTAAGGTCAGGCTGCAGGATAGGAAGGGTTAGGGTCAGGCTGCAGAGGAGAAAGAGTTAGGGTCAGGCTGCAGGAGAGGGAGGGTTAGGGTCAGGCTGCAAGGAAGGTACAATTAGGATCAGGCTATGGGAGATGGTGGGTTAGGGTCAGGCTGCAAGGAAGGGAGGGTTAGGGTCAGGCTGCCAGCAAAAGGAGGGTTAGGGTTAGGGTATGAGAGGGTTAGGTTAGGGTTAGAATTAGGGAAAGGAGTGGGGGACTTTTTTTACTTACTTTTCGGAGAACCAAAAGTTCATTGTTTCATTGTAATGCCTCATCGAGGCCTATGCAATCAAAATACCAGCCAGTTCAAAACTGGCTAAGAGGAAATGGCCCAATCGAAATAGGGCCGTTCTAAGCGGGGACCCACACCCGTTCCTACGTAACTTGAGTAAAAAAATTTTACTACGTATGCGCAGTTAATCCGATCCTAAATATCTGCACAGAAAAAGAAGCAAAATCATATCTGTGAATCTACAAAACTGATTCCACCTAAAAACATTTCAAAGGTCAATTTTTCAGAATGTGTGATAAATAAAATAAAACCATTAAAAAGAAAATTTACAAACATGGGGGAATCTGTAGAATATTCCCTCATTGTTCATTAAGATGTTTTCCAAGTCAAACGCTGATTAATCTCACCGGCCTTTATACATCTGAAGGGAGACCTTGGAAGGATTTGCAAAAGGTTTAAATAGCAAAAAAAATTTCTACCTGCTTTATTTCTTGACAAATGACAAATGTATCCAGACTCCTTAGAATAAATCTATTCTCCAGTAATATATCATTGTAACTAACATAGTATTCTCTCCTCTTTGTAAATATTTTATCACTCGGGGCTGTTTGGTTGGCATAGTAACATTGGTATTTGATGAAAAATGTAACAGTGACCAAAATAGTAGTCAGGTAAGATTTAATGCAAGTACAATGCATATTGCACAATTACTCCATTAACTCATAAAACTTCATTTATTATTGATATTAATGATTATGGGAACCTATGTTTATGGATGAGATTTTTTTTATTTGTACACTCAATATAGGTGGTGTTATTTAATGTGGAGGTTAGGATTTTAATTTCAGTTTCTTTGCTAATATTTATGTCATGTTTAAGTTTTGTATTTGTCTTGTGTTCATTAAATATTTTTTACAATTGCCTGACAATATATAAAAACATAAATTATATATATATAATCACACAAAGTGAAGGTTGCTCAAATCAGTTTACTCAATTTGCTGTCTAAGGTAACATGGAGCAGGGGACCTCTGGGGAGAGGTGACCCAAAGTTGGGACTCAGACAGGTTTAGAGTTAGGGCCACCAAAACAGAGAAGCTTTGTAAGTGGCTGGTGGCTTATCATACATCTGCAGATGTATGTAACGAATTCTCAGACTTTTATTTTAAAGATAGAAAGTTATAATTTGTTGCTGGGTAATTGCAAGAGTGCTTTTTATATTTGTGTAAATTCCCGTGTGTGTGTCTCTCTCTCTCTTTTACTTATCCTTGGGTAGGCAGGTGGAAGGACGAATTAATGTTGTTTTCTCAATTGAAGTTAAATTATTGCCACTGAATGATGAATTGAATGGATTGTTTTAGGGTTATTAGATGGAAATTTCAGCACCAGATGTGTCTTGTTTGGCAAAGTAAACAGGTCAACACTGAGAAAATCACATTGGGGTAGATCCAGAACTCCGCTTGCAATCCGTTTAGTAGTGTAGCGTATTTAGCGTACATACCTTCTATACACTCCCCTAGGCAAACCCCTTGAATGTACGTATTATGCACGTAACTGATGTCATCCGCACACGTACAGATGTGCAACACATATTTACGCAGCTAAGCACGCCCATACTATACACTTTACATACAAACCCCCGCCTACATAGCGTATTTCAGACGTATTTTTGACTCACGTAAAATTGGCACGCCCACATGTACAGATTTACGTGACAAATACGTGATTGGCACATACGTTCACATTTACGCTACTTTACGGAGCGTATTTTCTATGGTGTACATGCGCAGTGCTTACCAAAACGCGATTTTGCCACGCGTAAATTTGCTCACTAGTGTTGTTCTGGATCTGCCCCATTGTGTATATGTCATGTGGGTCATGATTTCTACACTGAACGCTTCATGTTTAATTAAATGATCTGGTTAGCGTTAGGGAAAAACAATGATAGCTCCCCCATAGGGCCGTTTCTAGGGGCAGACAAGTCCAACCCACCTTATTGCCTCTCCTTTTGTGTGTCCAACCAGCCTTATTGCACCTTCCTTCTTTGTGGCCAGCCAGTCTTATTTCCCCCTCTTTGTCCAGCCAGTCTTATAGCCCTCTGTTTATGAATGTCCACCCAGCCTTATTGCCCCTCCTTCAGTGTCCAGCCAGCCTTATTGCCCCCCTCTTTACTTGTGTCCAGTCAGCCTTATTGTCCCCTCCTTCTATTTGTCTAAACAGCATTATTGCCTCTCCTTTTGTTTGCCCAGCCAGCCTTATTGCCCCATCCTTCTGTGTCCAGCCAGTCTTCTTACCCCCTCTTTATTTGTGTCCAGTAAACCTTGTTGTCCTCAGCTTTTGTTTGTCTTAACAGTCTTATTGCCCCCTCATTGAGTCCAACCATTCTTATAGCCCCTTCTTTATGTGTGTCCACCCAGCCGTATTGACCTCTCTTTATTTGTGTGCAGTTAGCGTTATTGTCCCCTCCTTGTTTGTCCAAACAGTCTTATTGCCCTATCTCTATGGCCAGCCAGTGTTATAGCCCCTCTTTATGAGTGACCAGTCAGCCTTATTTTCCCAACTTTATTTGTGTGCAATCAGTCTTATTGTCCTCTCCTTCAGTTTGCCCAGCCTTATTGCCACTCCTGTATCCAAACAGCCTTATTACCTCCCCCTAACACTTTATATTTGTGTGCAGTCAGCCTTATGGCCCCTTCCTTTAGTTTACCCAGTCTTATTGTCTCCTCTTTGTGCCCAGCTAGTCTTATAGCCCCTCTTTATGAGTGTCCATTCAGCCTTATTGCCCCTCTTGTGTCCAGCCAGCCTTATTGTCCCAACTTTGTGTGAACCCAGCCTTATTGCCCCTCCTGTGTCCAGTCAGCCTTATTAATCCCCCACTTTAATTTGTGTCCACCCACCCTTATTGCCCCCTCCTACTATATGTCTCCATATAGAATTATTGTGGCATACCATCACTCCTATGAACCCGCTCTGAGTAAATACACAGCTGTTCATAGAATCTTAAAATTCTATGAGCAGCTGTTTTCTTACTCAAAGCCGGATCACAGAAGTGGCGGTATGCCATACCGCCGTATACCGGCCCATGTTAAGCACTGTATATATATGGGAGTGGAAAATGGAGTTGCTGGCAAGAAAAGCCTCTTTTAGAAATAGAGACAGGCGAAAGCTCATTTTCAGCTGCCTTTATTTAAAAAAGGCAGCTGTTTGTCAATCTCCTTACTGTACTCGTGACCAACTGCTACCATAATAGTAATAACATCATATTATCATTATTATATTTCTATTTTCCTTTTATTGGCCCAGATTCAGAGCTGTGTGTGGGCGCAAAAAAGAGGAAAAGCAAAACAAATTTAAATACGGACGATTCAAGGCTGCGCATTTCCGCATAAAATTACGACTTTGAATTCCATATAACTTTCATTGACAAACGCGCAGATGGAAGTGCATGAATGCATACGTGCAATCTGTCAATTTAGTACAATGCATGCGCAAGTCGTAAGTACAACACATTCGTGCCCTTACATTCTATTCAAAGTTTAGCTGCTGAAAATGTACTAAAAACTAGTGTTCTGTTATGTTTGAAATGTTTTGTTGGCGTAATGTGTAAAAATGCTTTAATGTTAGAAATGTTCTGAAACATGTTTGAATGTTACTTTTATGAGAAAGTGTAATTTTAAAAATATTGTCAACATGAATGTTTACATCTTTGAACATTAGAATCATTGTACACTAACCTAAACCTGTAATAATACACACAAAATAATTGTTAACCAGAAACTTTTTAAAAATAATTTAACAATATAATATACAACATTTTAATAACCAGGAATTTTTTTAAAAAATAATATATTTTAAAGTATAAAAACCTCAACACAGAACCAGTAGCACAGGTTGTAGCATGCGGCGGATATGCTCATCTCAGTGTTGTGGCTTTAGTTTTATTTACAGCAAGTGCTTACTCTTTATTTTGCACCTGAACTAAATTTGTAAGTTGGATGTGCCTGACCTACTCCCACTTGCACCATGTCCATGCTAGGTGTAAGGCAAAAGACGTATGTGCAGTTGATTGAATATGCAGGTGTGCGCTGACCTGCTACTAGTCGCCCCTTGTTCGCAGCCGTAAGGATTGAATAGTGAGTACAATATGGCCGTACTTTTGTGCTCGCAGATGCTCATTAGTGTGAATGTTCAAAGCATCTGAGCAGTTTTTGCACGGATACTCAGCTCTGAATCTGGGCCATTGTTTATTTACCATTTGGCCAGTTCCATTGACCTTCCTTCTGCTGTCTCTCACTTCCAGGTGTTTCTTGTTCAGGTGCATATGGTTACTCTGCTCAGGTGTATGCATTCCCTATACAAACCTCCTTCCCAGAACCTCCCGGTGTCATCTCACTTCTGACTTTGTGTCCTCTAGTACGCTGGTGTTTTCTAACTGTCTGGATTCTGTGTTACTACTCAGTGGTTGTTTCTCCCATACCAGTCTCTTTGCTTTAGGCTTGCGGTATTTACTGCAGTTGTAATCCTACTTCTGTGTCTATGAACCTGTTCAGATGACCATGACCTGCTATTTCCAGTAGCCAAGTCCATCGCCACCATCAGGGGGTCTGGTGAATTCCAGGCCTGTGCTTAGAGTCCATGCCTCTGGCCAAGTATGGTCCATTGTGTGACACATCGTTGCAAAGACCTGTACATCTTCAAAGAGAAAATAAATCCTTAAAGTCACTAAAAACATGTTTTTCTTTCTTTTTGTTGAAGATTCCAGCCTTTTATTCTACAGCCTAAAATTTCTACTTGACTTTTCTTTGACAAGGTCATTGAGATCTGATTATGGAAGTAAATGTGTGTTTACAAGACAAACAGGAAGCTTCAAAGGTTGTATCAAACTTACATAATCTTCAGGCTCTATCTCTTGTTCATCATCACATTATGCCATTTTTGTGTTTAGCACAAGCACTTTTTCACTATGAGGCATAGATCTTATGGCAGATAATAATTGAGGGTATGTAACAATGTGCTTTGACTTAGAAATGTTCAAAATATTTGTAAGACCCTCTCTCGTGCGTGCAGACGGACAGACCCCTGCATGTACGGAAAGTGTGCGGGAGTCTGGATCCGGTCCATAAAGAGCAGCTGGATGACTGAAAAAGTGAAGTTTGCTATTTACTGTTATTTGATCATATGCAAAAGACTCAATTTGAGCACAGATGGTCACACATAGGTTCAATTCTGCATCATTATTAATAGAACCATTAATGCATTCTTTTTGCATGTCCATTTTTTATTAGGTCCATTGTCTTTAACCAGATGAGTAGAGATGCCAGGAGCAGACATTCTTGCAGTGCATAATACACAGAAGCCACATGTAGGTAGATGCCCTTCCAATGAGACCTGGCAGAGATGTTTCTTGTAGTCAGCTCTAACCAAAACTGCAATAAGATATTGTGGGGTCAGGGCCTGATTAACAAAGGGGCTAATGGGACTATAGCCCTAGGCCTCCATCTGAAAATAGGCCCCACACACTGCAGAGCATAAGGATGAATATCAGGAACTGACATCCTCCACCAAAGCATACTATATAGTGTGGGATCATTTTGAGCTCCAGGCCCAGCAGGGCCCTCAATACTTTAGTGACAAAACAGGAAACAATCAGAACACTTATTGTCCTTCTGAATGGCGGTGGCAGGCTCCATTTTGATTGCCCCATTCCCTGTGATGTCATATAATATATATGTTACTATATTCTTAGTGAAATGTTAATAAATCACAGTATAACATTTCTGTATAAAAACAAAATCAACATATCATGGAAAGAGGGAATAACAGCGTTGTGACAGAATTCATTCTTCTTGGACTTTCATCTAACCCCATACTACAAATTCCAATATTTTACTTCTTCTTGATCGTCTACATGATCACGGTGATAGGGAACCTTCTGTTGATAGTGGTTGTAAGCATAGACAGTCGTCTACATAAACCTATGTACTTATTTCTGGTCACTCTGTCTTTTCTGGACATCTGCACAACTTCAACTTTCATTCCCAAGATACTACTAAATTTACAGACTGGACATAAAACTATTTCATTTTCTGGCTGTTTCACTCAGGTTATTTTTTTTCTTTTCCTTTCTGAAGTGCAATGTCTTCTTTTGTCTTTTATGGCCTATGATCGATATGTGGCTATCTGTATCCCTCTACGCTACAGTACAATTATGAAAAACATGACGTGCATGTGTATGATCAGTGTGTCATGGCTAAGTGGTGTTCTTGTATCATTGATTGATATCTATGCTTTATATATATTAGGGTATTGTGGTCCTAACATAATCGACCACTTTTTTTGTGAAGCGCCAACATTAGTTCAGCTATCCTGCAATGATGTTCTTTTAACAGATATTACAAATTTATCGGTACAATCCTATTTCTTTTTGTACCACTTTCCTTCATTCTGTATTCATATATTCACATCATCTTAGCGGTATCAAGGATCCAGTCCAGCAGATATAAAGCCTTTTCCACTTGTGTTTCTCATATAACTGTAGTGATTCTTTTCTATGGGTCCGGAATACTTATTTATATGAAGCCAAAGCACAGAGAAATCTTTTCAAGCAAGATGGTATCTGTGTTGTGTTTTTCAATCACCCCAATGCTAAACCCTCTTATTTACAGCCTGAGAAATAAAGAGGTTCATAGTGCTTTTAAAAAATTAGGAAAGTCTCTAGTTTATTTCAATGACAAAGAAGTAAAAAGAAACACACAAACATGAAATTAAAATAAACTGTTTTTCAAAATCATTATTATCTCATTTATTGTAATAGAAAACAATATATAGATATATACTGTATGTATATAGCAGGCAGGTAAGAAGTCACTCCGAAGACTTAGTAAGAACTGTAGAGCCTTCCAGGCTAATTTTTATTGTAGTTTTGTACCGACGTTTCAATCACATTGTGTGATTTTCTTCAGGGTAAATAACCAGCAAAGTACAAACAAATAGCCTTGGAAAGTCACATAGTAGACATATATATGGTAAATCAAAAAGAGAAAGACTTACCCATCACCATCCACGTGCAGCCTGCCTCGGTGCCGGAACGCTGACTGTCAGCCACACCTCCTGTGCCCTAGCAATGGCTAGGGGGCAGGGTCTCGGCATATCCGGCTGTCATTGGCTCAGCTGCACCTGTAGAAACAGAAGTAAACATGCTCGGTATAGTGGTGTGGGGAACAGCGTGATGCGTCAAACTGCATAAACAGGCATAACCAAACTGACAGGCGGGTGCATAGGGTGAGAAGTGAGCTATTAAATATCCACAATATAACCAGTACCAGAGAGGCAGAGCACAGAACAGAGCGCTAACTATTAAATATACATAAAAGCACCCCGCACTACCAAAACATGTAAAGTGCACATCGCAACTCTATCAAGGCATTGTGTTAAACTAATAGGTCTGACTGCTCAACTCTAAAAGAAGGCTCCAGATACAGAAGCCTGCTGTAAAGAAAATATAAACAGAAAATAGAATAAACAATAAAGAATACATGCACCAAACGCCTATTGGAGACAGAGATACCAGATAAAGGACACATAATAAAAAAGGGTTCACCAAAAGAACTGAACAAGCCAAAGGCATGAATAATGTGTAAGGCCCAGATCGACTAATGTAAGGGATGGAACTAGACATAACCCCATAGTAAAAGGTTAAGCCTACACAGACTACAATCAGCGCAATTACAAAAAACAATTTAAGGGCAAACGTTCATTTAAACCACGAGGGGCCACAGTTTGTAATCTGTGGATCCAGCGGCTTTCACGTTGCAGGAGTAGTTGATCACGATCCCCGGCTCTGGGCAGAGGTGGGACGTGATCAATTCCTGTCCATTTAATATTCTGAAGTTTATGTTTATTTATCAGCCAGTGCTTGGCCTTGATGGCCGAGCGGTGTAGCGTGAGTCTTTCCTTGAGTTTTCTAGTGGTTTTACCCACATATAGAAGACCGCAAGGACAGGAGATGACATATATCGCATACTTGGTGGTACATGTTATAACATGATAGATTAATAGACTCTTGACTCTTAGTATAAGTGAAACAGAGTGTGCCCTCCAAGGAATTGGCGTAAGTTTGCATTTCATCAAATTTCTCACCCGGGCCAGACCACAGAATTAAAATGTCGTCTATATAGCGACGATATAATAATATGTGTTGTACAAATTCTGTTGAGTCAAAGAAAATTTTTTGTTCCTTAAAAAACATGTATGCATTGGCATACATGGGGGCCACTGGCGACCCCATGGCACAGCTCTGTTTTTGGAGGTAGTACTTAGAGTCAAAAGTAAAAAAGTTGCAGGTCAGTACTATTTCAAGTAATTGCACAAAGATAGTTGCAGGAGGACCAGAGTATCGATCATTATCACTGATCAGTACTCTCGTCGCCTCCAATCCCTCAGAATGGGGGATATTAGTGTATAGACTGACAATGTTCACGCCACACATCCATGTGTCCAGGGGTAATTCAGACAGATTATTTAAAGTATTCAATAGATCCGTGGTGTCTTTCAAGTATGTTGCTTGGGCTTGCACCACTAGCTGCAAATGCCAATCTAGAAATTCAGAAACTGATTGTAACAGTGAACCCCGGGCCAAAATTATCGGTCTGCCCGGGGGGGGTAGTTAGACTTGGGATAGGAAACATCACCTCTCAACTCTAATACTGCTTGCAATAGGTGAAATATGACTCCCCTCTAATCAACATGGTTTAGCCCAGGAGTGACTTTAAGTTCTTATTTTAAGAAGATTCTTAAGTGTGAATCAGGTCCTTAGAGAGGAAAGTTACTTCTGGGCTAAACCATGTTGATTGCAGGGGTGTTATATTTCATCTGTTGCCAACAGTATAGTTGAGAGGTGATGTTTTCTATTCCAGGATAAATAACAGTGTGATAGTAAAGCTGGTCAGTATCTGTGTGCAGTAAGCAATTCAAAGATATATCCCTGCATGCAAAGAATACAATTAACTTGATTCCCCCTGAAATCAACATGGTTTTGCCCAGGTATAACCTTCTTCTCTTAATTTTAAGCTCCTTCTAAAGTCTGGATCCAGTCCAGGTTTGCTGGGGCATTTTCTTTAATTTGTTCCTGATAAACCCTTGCCTTATGCACCTAGCTGTCTGTATTACTCTATACATTGATATGAGCAATCACCATTTTGATTCATATTATTGTTAAAAGAATATCCACTAATGTTTAAAGAAAATGCAAAATAAACATACCAAACAATAGTAATAAAGGGAAGAAAAGGAGATTTATAACACAACCTTTCTGAGCTATGTATGGAGCTTAAATAATAAAGGACTGGATTCACAACACTGTACATGTTGCATATTCGTCCTTAATTTCCCAATTGTAGCTACTACACATGCGTAGTAACTATTTTACGTTGCGTAGATTGCGTATATGCGGTCTTTAAAGACAAAATCATGCATGGGACCATGCTATACTAGGATGTCATTTTATTTAGTAAATATAGAAAAAATTGTATAAGGTAGATAGGAGGGGAGGGGGGTCTGAGAAAACGGCACTGGAGGGGTAGCATACAACCCAGCAATGCTTTAATGTACATTATTATTTCAGGACAAATAAGTTACACAAATAACATATAGAACTGTAAGAACAGAAAATAACACAAAGCATTCAGAAGTCTATGTTCTAGTCAGAAAAATGCTTACTATTTATGAGCTCTATTAGAGACAGCTGATTTCAGTTGTGCACTACAGTTATTCATATTATTTATTTAATAATACGGTAGGTGTTTATATAGTGCCAGTGTATTATGTCGTTGTCAGTCCCGGTTAGAAAATCTTCTTTCCGAAATAGGGACATCCGAAAGTTCCTTTTTGGATGTCCCTATTTCGAATAGTCCCCACTTTAGAATTTTTTTTAGAATGGGTGAGTATGCCAATCGGTATGCTCACCCATTCTTATCTGAAAATACTGAAGCCGCCAATATCCCTCCAATTCCGCTACCGCCGGACCGTAGGGAAAAGGGGAGGGAGAGTTAGGGTCAAGCTGCAGGGGACTGAGTGTCAGGCTGCGGGAAATGGTGGGTTAAAGTCTGGCTGCCAGGAAGGGAGGTTTAGGGTCAGGCTGCAGGGGACTGAGGGTTAGGGTCAGGCTATGGGAGATGGAAGGTTAGGGTCAGGCTGCAGGGAAGGGAGAATTAGGGTCAGGTTACGGGAGATGGTGGGTTAGGTTCAGAAAGGGAAGGTTATGGTCAGGCTACCAGGAAAAGAGGGTTAGGGTAATGAGAGGGGAGGGATAGAGTTAGAATTAGGGAAAGGAGTGGGGGACTTTTTTTTTTATTACATTTCGGAGCACCGAAAGCTCGGTGTTTCGTGGATTGATTGCTATGCCTCATCAAGGCCTATGCAATCGATATCACAGCCATCGAACTGGCTGGGAGGAAACAGCCCTATCACAGTCTGTAGGGGTTATTCCTGTAATAAATGCAGTGTGTTGTGTGGAGTAGTCAGTGTTATCTTAAGTTTTCCAACTCATGCAAATGACAGTTGATGGCAACGTGGATGTCTGAATTGGTAGGCATTAAGCTGGCATGCCTATATGGTACATTGTAATTGCAATTCCTGCCCACTTCTGATTTCAACCCTGTCCCACTGAAAGACGGCCTCATTATAAACACTCTAAAATTGTGGAAAATTAGGCTCCCGTTTTGACCAATGTTATAAATGCTATCTCATTAACCACAGCACAGATGAGTTAATATGCAAATTTTAAAACATGGAAAGAAAATTAAAGATGCGTAAAACCCCTATTTGAACGAGTTTTGGTTTTGGTCTCTCCTCTACCTGGTTACATCCCTTGATATATGTAAGAACTGCTAATGTATCCCCTCGTCCCTTCTCTGCTCCAAGCTGTGTATGCTTAGTTCCTCTAGTTCTTATTTATGTTACGTCTGTGGTGCAGAACTTGTGATTCCGCCCATTGGCAACAGAGGCCGCCAGTATTCCTGGATAGTCGTGCAATTCTAGTTCCCACGAGAGGAGCCACTGTATCTTAGCCTTAGCCCTAGGGCCAGATTTACTCAAGTAAAATTTGTGAAATTCGCCGAAGATTGCTTGTATTTACCAGCGAATTTACTAATGCAAACTCACACCACATTTGCCGTAGTTTAACTCACTCTGGTGACTTTTTTTACATTCAGTACATTAAAATCTCTGGATTTACTAAGAGGTGAGTTTGATGAAATCACTGGCAATTGCTCACCATGTTTTTAAAAAGGTCTAGCAGCTGATGGTTATCGTTTATTAATGTACAATGTTATTTTGGGCAAATTGCTGCATACAGCTTTTTAAGATAATTGTATTAAAAAATCTAATAATTATGGGCCGGATCCAGAACTACGTCCGTCTTCCATAGACAGACCTAATTCAATGAACAATAGCTACTGCGCATGTGTAGTAACTATTGTTGATACAGCTGCCGTCTAACGGCAAGCTGTACGCGCTGGCTCCCATCCCCGCTGCTAGTGCTTACCTCGGCTCCGGCGCGCGTCTGGTGATTCCCCTTCCGACAGACTCCCTGGTCACAGCGTCCTTAGTTACCCACGTGGTGCTGCTTCTGCTAGCCGTGCGCTCTGCTATTCTTATGCCTTCGGGTGCTGATCACTTCCTGGTTGGGAGGCTGAGGCTGCTGGCCATTCTCTATTCAGCAGAAAGTATTTAGGCGCTCTCAGCACTCACTCCTGCGCCGGTTATAGAGTCTGTGTACTCAGTTCTGTGACCTGCTATACTTGTGTGCCTAGTGCTTCTTGCCTAGTGATCTGACCGTTGCCTGACCCACTTACCTGCCTTTGATCCTGCCTTGTGCCCCTTGTGTTTCATTCCCCATTACTCTCCCTACCTTGTACTTACCTTACCTTTATAACCTGTACTTACCTGAATGCCAGTGTTTGTTTCTCTTAGGAGATTCCTTGAGCGTTAGAGTGTGCATCAGTCCTAGTCTGTCTGGTTAGTCCCGTGTTCCACTTCTGTCCTCAGTGCCACGTCTTCTTGTTTCCCATTGGTTCATCACCGGTGGGTCCCTTCCTGCCGGTTCTGCTCCCGCTATATTTCTTTGGTTGTCGTCCGCTGTTGGGGTTCACTGTTGGGTGTCTATCCTTTCCATCTCTCACGAGTCCAAGTTCAACGGGGAACGACCACACCTTCAGGGGTCGCTCAGCCCATCCCCACCATTAGGGGCTCTGGTGAAAACCACCTGAAAGGTAAGACGGCGGGCCCCGGAAGCTTGTTTGCTCACGTTATTGGGTTCTCTTTAGGAGCACTCCGGTACTTCACGGGTAAACCCGGAGTATCCCTCATACTCTTCCTAGACTACTCCGGTACTTCACAGGTAAACCGGAGTGTCCTAACATAACCGGCCAAAATCATGCAAAACCTGGTGGAACCCCTTCATGGCCGAAGCAATCAACGCCCTCATTACCCAGGTGTCCAGCCTAGGTCAGATGGTTCAGACATTAACTACCAAAGTGAATGATCAAGGAGAAATCATCTCGGCCCTGCAGGCCTCAGCTGTAGCTTCTCATGCCCCTGCCCTGATTGCCGCAGCCGCTACGTCAGACATTAAAGTGAACCTTCCGGATAAATTTTCTGGAGATCGTAGCCAGTTCCATATTTTCAAAGAAAATTGTAGATTATACTTCCGGCTTCGTCCCAACGCCTCAGGTTCAGAATCGTAGCGAGTCGGGGTGATTATCACTCTTCTTCAGGGAGATCCCCAAGCTTGGGCTTTCAGTTTACCCCCGGAAGATCCGGCCCTTTAGTCTGTGGATGCTTTCTTCGAAGCTTTAGGATTACTCTACGAGAACCCGGATCGTACTGCTACCGTGGAATCCGAACTAATTTCTTTATGACAGGGCCGGAGAACAGCCGAGGAGTATTGCTCCGAATTCCAATGATGGGCCAATGATTGTGGCTGGAATGATCCGGCTCTCCGCAGTCAATTTCGGATTGGGCTCTCCGATCAAGTGAAAGACGCCATTGTCCAGTTCCTGGCATCACGAACATTGGAAGAATTTATGAGCCTGGCAATTAAAGTCGACAGATGCCTGAAGGAACTTCGTCTGGAAAAAGATTCTACTACCAGCTATGCTATAGGTCATCTGCCGCAGGATCTTCAATCATCTGAGGAGGCAATGCAGATTGGGTCATACCGACTATCCAAGGAAGAAAAAGCCCGTAGACAGACTCTCGGGCTGTGCCTTTATTGTGGAGGAAAAGCTCACCGGGCGAATTCTTGCCCTAAGAAACAACCACAGCAGTCGGGAAAAGAGTAACACAGTCGGTTTTCGAGGAGCTCTGGTTGGGTGTACACCTAGTCTCCTCAAAAAACTCCCTCTTGATCCCTGCCCGACTGGTCCTTAGGGATCACAAAGAACAACTTTCCGCTTTCGTGGACAGTAGTGTGGCCGGGAACTTCCTGGACATGGAACTGGTTCAATCATTGAAGATCCGGGTCCAGAGCCTAGAAACACCAGTGTTAGCTGTCGGTCTTAACGGAAAATCTCTGTCTGATGAACCCATTCTCCTGAAAACCGAACCTATTAATTTATGTATTGTATTGTTAGGACACTATCCCCTTGTGTCACTGCACAAGGGGAAAGTCAGAGAGTGGTGAGTCAGAAGAAAAATTAGGATCTTCTGCACAGGGTAAAGAAAAAGCAGTCGCTACGTCAAATAAAGAAGATTCTGGTATGAAACAATAGAGGAAAAGATGGCATAACAGTGGATACCTGCCAATACACTGGGGAAAATGTTCTTATTTATCCAGCACACTAAAATGTGATATGCATCTGCAAAAATATATGAACACAAGTGTACCTTTTCCATCTCTCATCTCTACTCAGGACCTTGTAAATCTGGGTTCTGTTTTAGACACCAAAGGCAACCATGACACCACCAGAATTTGGAATGTATTACATTCCATCCATTGTGTATATAATGTTACAATTTTATATTCTTTATGGTAAAATAAAAACAAACTGTAAGCTTTTTCTGTTACTTTGATTAGAACTTTATATTTTCTAATAGATTTAATGGAGATGAATATGCTTCTGATGTTTACCCATTTGTTTTATGTTGTTATATAACAGAAAATCCTATCAAATGAATTAATCTGTATTGAATATAGTGTTAAGCAATGCAAGTTTTTAATAATAATTAAAAAACTATAGCTGATACTGTAATCACAATTTTTTTTGATAAGGTGGACAATAAAGCAAGTATATAAAACAAATGACTGAAGTAATAGAAACTTAAGTACACAAAATATCAGTACATTTAATCTATCATGTAAGGTCATCATATTAATATTATTAATTTGGCCATGAATCATGTTGTGGACTATTTGTTACCTATCTCTGTTTTTATATTCTCTCTAAGTTAGATAAAGCTTTTACCCCCTTTACCTAGAAAAAGTGCCTTCCAGTAAATATAGTAGACTTAAAAGTACATATTTGTTATTGTACCAGATTCAAAAGTTCTCTCACTTTCTGTCATTGTCTCAATATAGCTAATATTTATGTATGTGACACTTAGCGAACCCTTTACTGTAAAATTTAAGATTTATTTATAGAGATATATATAGATATAGCAATCTGGATATATATCTGTATATGTTATTTACATGTATACACTATATATACTTCTTTGTCTTCTTTCTTTCTTTCTTTCTTTCTTTCTTTCTTTCTTTCTTTCTTTCTTTCTTTCTTTCTTTCTTGCATCTGGATGAGGACACATAAATGTAACCCATATACCCCCATTTAATCAATCTATTTATAGATGTATGTATGTATGTATGTATGTATGTATATATGTGTGTGTATGTATGTGTGTATGTATATTTTTTTTCATCATAGGCAGGGGCAGGATCATAAATAAATAAATATATTGTGTTTATTTATATATATAAATAAGCACAACATACATGCATAATATCTCACACACACAACATACATGCATTATATCACACACACAACATCATACCTCCCAACATTCGAGAATTAAAAAGAGGGACAAAATTTTGCAGCATGGTAGAGGGTGTATGTCTTGTACCACCCAGTGGGTGTGTCTGGAGAAGTGGGTGTGACTTGCACCGTCCAGAGTGTGGGTCTAGTGCTTTGTGTAACATGCTGTTAAAAATAAGTGTTCATCCCACTACCTGTAACTGATTTGGTTGGGTATCCACTCTGGGTTCCCGGAGACATGAGAGGGTTTCAGTATGGTGTTGGAAGCTAGAGGGTTTGATATATGATAAGCTCGTGTTACTGGGCAAAGGGTAGACAATTCAGGCTTGACTTGACTAGACAAGGCTGCAATAGACTGGACTGGAGCAAGAATTACTTTGACCTGGACTGGACCAAGACAAAAACTGGAGCAAGGCTTGACTTGACCTGGACTGAACCAGGAATGGACTGGAGGAATGGAATGGCTTGACTTGACTTGGACTGGAGCAAAGCTTGACCAGGCCAGAGCCAGCAGGCAATTGGTAAACACTGGGAAATTTAATGTCTGATTAGTGAAAATTTCACTAGTGTTTACCAACTGACCGCCAGCCCTGGCCTGGTGGCGGGAGACGTGTCTCACTGTGGTCTGCCAATATCTTTATAGCCACACAAATGCAACATTAAGTTGTTAAATCACTCAAATAGGGGCTTTTATGCCGATGGAAAAACAGCTACACAAAAGCAACATTGTATAGATCATCAAATCTACAAGTGTCATGATTTATTTTTCAGGAGGTATAGTGTACTGGAATTGCATGTTCTCTATGATATAAGAAACATTTTTTGTGCTATATTTTTATATTTGCAACTTAATTTATTTTATTCATATTTCTTAGATTTTCTAGACTTTTTAACCAATGAAAAATATATTTCCATGTATTAAACATATATCATTGGATTGTAAATTTCTTTACAATATATATGCATAGGGCACGGCTATATTGTTTATTAATGTTTCTCGTTGATTGGTTTTCACCACCAATTTTTAGCCTGCAACCACAGCTTATTAACATTGGAGCACCACTTTGGCTATTTGTTTAAGGTATAGTCAAGAGTTTCCAAATACTGAATATTAAGTTTTATTAATTATTGCTATTTGTGTTAGCACTACCCTATAATACTTGACCTGGATTGGACCAGGAAAAACAATCTGCAGATAGCAGAGGTATGAAGCTGGAATAGTAGTCTGTAGACTGTTCACTGCTGACTGGAATAATAGGCTGATTTCTGCTGGCTGAAAAGCAGGCTGATTTCTGTAAGCTGAGTAAGCAGACTGATAGCTGCAAGCTGAGTTAACAGGTTGATATTGCAAGTTGTAAAATGCTGGCTGAGATCTTCTTAAGGCAAAAACAGGAACCAGGCACCTTGAGTGAACAAATTGTTCTGGCACTGTGGATACAGTGCTCTGGGTTTAAATAGAATGCTCATGACAGGGATTGGACAGCCTGGTCATGTGATTTCAAGAACTGGACTGATTGACTGTAACAAGTCATGTAATGATTCCAAGATGGCAGCACCCATTAAATAGTCCTGGAAGCATGGTAATGGCCAGAAAGGGTAGCCCCGATGAACTTGAATGTGTTCTCAGTTTGTAGACAGGTTCAAAAATATTAATTTATAATCCTATTCATATCCCAGGATATTTCTTTCTTTCCTACGGACGTTGGGATTCCTTCTTGGTGTTCCTCTAGATGTCTCTTCTGGAGCCCTCTGGTTGCAGGCTTCCATGATAAAGTAAGTGGTCCTCCTTCTGTCACAAATTACCAGTCATGTATAATCTATCCATTGTCAAAGTCCCTCCTGTAGGTGAGTCCCTATCCATTTGCCATATGTGTGTGCTAGAATTTTATGACAGAAGGAGGACCACTTACTTTATATCCGAAGCCTGAAACCAGAAGGCTCCAGGAGAGACATCTAAAGGAACACCAAGAAGGAATCCCAATGTCCGTAGGAAAGAAAGAAATATCCTGGGATAAGAATAGGATTATAAATTTATATTTTCTACAAACTGAGAGCGCACTATAGTAGGGGAACACCTTTTGTGAATACTTATTTACCCAGATTGCACATTCACAGTGCAACTCAATGTCCCTTCACTTACTTTCACATCCTATAAAATACATACTAATCTAATTTTCAAACCTTTCTCTCTGTGTGTGGCTGTGATCTTTCCCCCACCCAACACATCTTGCCAACAAGTTACAAAAAACTTCTCTGCTTAGCTCCCTCACTTCTTATCCTCTGACACACCTACCATTATTCTAGGTGACTTTAACATCCCCATTAACAATCCTTCATCTGATTCTTCTAATCTTTGTCTCTATCCTCATTTCTTGGCCTCTCCCAGTGGAGTGATTCTTCTACTTATAAGAATGGCAATTGCCATCTTAGATCTTAATAACTCTTTTCACCCTCTCTCATGCTTCACTTTATTACCTGCAAAACTTTCCCCCACCAACTCTACTCCTTTGCTGTCTAATTCTCTAATTCTTTGCTGTATAATTCTACAAGACCTTCTCACACCAATAGAAATCTTAATGCCATTAATATTAATTAGCTTTCTCAATCTGTGCAACAACTTCTTTCTTCAGTTCCTAATTTCCACTCTCCTGATATGGCTGCATCTCATTTTAATAAAACCCTAGCAGCTGCCCTTGATGAAGTCGCTCCAGCTACTCCTAATGTACCACGGCGACTTAAACGTAAGCTATGGCACACTAAGGACACACAAAACTTTAGAATACTATCCTGCAAAGCAGTATGTTGTTGACCCTCATCACGCTCTCTCCATGACTTTTTAACTTAAACTGACACTTATCACATTTATCGAAATTCTCTGAACAATGCCAAACAATGCTACTTTCAATCTCTCATTGCTTTTCAGGTTTTTAACCCCAAGCGCCTCTTTCACACATTTAACTCCCTACTGAGCCCTCCTGTACAAAATCCACCAACTTCCATCAGTGCCCAAGATTTTCATTGTACTTTAAGGAGAAGATTGACAATATCAGACAGGAATTGTGCTCCTCCATCTCCTTATCAACTAACATAATGCCCAGCCCCTCTCCTCCACACTCTAGCACCATGTCCTCATTCCAACCTTACAAATGAAGAGGAATTATCTGCCCTTTTCTGCTCTTCCTACTCTGCTATTCCTCCTCTTGATCCTATACCCTCACAAGTAAGTCAGTGTCTATCTTCCGTGCTTATTCCAACCTTAACTACAATCTGTAATCTATCTCTCTCTCTCTCTCTCTCTCTCTCTCTCTCTCTCTCTCTCTCTCTCTCTCTCTCTCTCTCTCTCTCTCTCTCTGTACTGGTATCTTCCCATCTTTATTCAAGCATTCACTAATCACTCCAATTCTGAAAAACTGGCCCCAACTTTTCCTCAAACATTTGGCCTATTTCCCAGCTTCCATGCTTAAAGCTGCTAGAGAGACTTACCTACACTCGCCTCTCTCACTTCCTTTCCTGACACGATCTTCTCGATCCTCTTCAGTCAGGTTTCTACAAGGAAACTGCACTGACCAAGGTGTCAATGATTTGATCACTGCTAAATCTAAAGGTCATTACTCTCTTCTAATTCTCATGGATCTTTATGCTGCTTTGGACACAGTTGACCACAGTTGACCATATGAAATCCATATGAATTTATTATCTGTTCAAGGGAAGTTGTATAAATAGAGAAGAGCAACAGACCTAACATTGAACTTTGTGGTACTTCAACAGATAGAGGAAGATTAGGGGAGGTAGATTCAGAAAAGAGAACACTGAAAGAGTAATTAGTTAAATAGGATGTGAAAGAGCCATTTCATAAATAACTAGGGATTGTAACATTTGTAAGAGTAGAGACTCTTACAGATTTTTTCTGTTGACAACACTGAAATAATCCCTACTCAAAAAGCTCACTGCCTAGGTATTTCTATTGACCATGAACTGTCCTTTGTTCCTCACATACAATCTGTTTCTAAATATTGCTAAATACAGCTAATGAACATTTACAAAATATGCAAATATCTCACACAGGACAAAGCAAAAACTCTCATTCATGCTTTAATCATCTCCTGCATTGATTATTGCAATGCTTTGCACGGTGATGCAGATATCATGTGACACCTTATAAATAAACAATAATAATAATAATAATAATAATAATAATAATAATGCTCTCCTTATTAGACTTCTACAATATAAAATTACCCCCTTTTTCTATACTGCATGCAGCAGCTAGACTGATATTCCTTGCAAAACGCTAGAGCGGGTACACTCTGTCAGTCTCTACCCCTGTTGCCTGGGTTTCACAGAATTCAATACAAAATCTATTGCTAACCCACAAAGCCATCACAGGACATACAGTTCTCCTCTACACTAAACAAATGCTTTGTTTCCCGGTGACAGGACTTCACCCACTCTCTAGAATAACCTTCCTCGCCCAATAAGACTATCCTCTACTCTCCCAATTTTCAAGCGTTCCCTTAAAACTTACCTCTTCAGACAAGCTTACCAAATTCCTCTACCCACTTCTTAGCATATGTCTACCCTATTTAAAACTAGTTTGTTATGCAGTTTCCTATCTCCTACATGATTAACACAAATTTGAACACTTTCTCTTTCTATACTAAAATTGCCCTAAGTTTTGCTGCTCGCACTGCTGTGTGACTGGATCATACAGAGCACTGATCTCTTTTACCATATAACCTGGCAGGTCCATTTGTATTATACAGAATATATAGCACTGAACTTTATGTATCAATCCCCACTGTCCTATAGATTGTAAGTCTGTTAGTAGGGCCCTCTTACCTACCCAGTCTGTTTGTTACTACCCAGTCTTATTAAAATGTTGTAAAATTGTGCAGCGCTACATAATCTGATGGCGCTATAGAAACCTGTTAATAAATAAATAAACAAATAGTTCTTTTTTATGTCTGCGCTTGACTCTGGATTGGGTGCACTTGCTTGGGCACAACCTTACTATACATTGTACACATCCTTCCATCCCTTCATCCATTCCCTCACTCAATATGTCCCTCAGAACACATTGTCACAGCTTCAGCTGGCATACGCTCACCTCTAGATTGGGACCATAGTGTGATACCTTTTTTTGCTTAGAACCAAAATGTTCCAATGATTATTTTACAAGCACACACTATACATAACATAATAACATACCAGAACACTTGTTTGGTACAATATTCTTTCACATGTCATCAAGCCCCGTCCATCCCCTGAAACTCTGGAGATTACAGGAGTGATTGACAGGGTCAGGTCTTAATGACGCGATTTCCATAAACCACGACATTAAGCCCCGCCCCTTTGCGGAAATCAATGGCTTCCCTCTGGGTTCTCCCGTAGCTCTGGATCTGGATCTGGCCCATTGTATGTATCCAGTCTTCCAATATTTTGCCCCATGTGTGTCTCCAGTCCCCCATTATTTCCATCATATGTCTCCAGCAGACAGCCACCCTGTATACCCCATCATGTCTCCAGCCCCCCAGTATCCCTTATCATATGTCTCCAGACTGGAAGAACAACAGCAAGCTATAAAGACGTACGTGTCGTCGAGGCACTTGGTTTGTCAAACAGAACATGTCTGACATACGGGTGGCTGGAGGGCTCAAGGACATGAACTTGCACAAAGTGCAATACCTGGCTTGCTGTTGTTCTGGTGGAACTACTCATACAAAATGACTGCTAAGCTGTGTGTGCCCGAATTCCATCTCTGTGCCAAAAAAGACCACCTTTTCTCTTTCCATTCTTTACCGCCTTAATTTCAGTTGAAATTCTGTGGTAGCACCTCTTTTTGTTTTGTATGTTCTTCTTCAGCCTCTGCAGTCTCTGCTGTATGCGTTCTGGGTTAAACAGCCAGGTATTTCATCAGGCACAAACAAGTCTGTAAGTGCCTGGCTGGACAGTGCAGCGATGTAGCACGGTACTGCCAGCAGGTGGACAACACAGGGCACATCACAGGTCTCCTTCTTTTTGCTCTTCCTAGATTCAGGACTCCAAAATCCAAACAGTATAAAATGCTGGGGTTCTCAACCCCATTCTCAAGTACCTCTAACAGCGCATGTTTGCTAGTTCTCCTGGCAGGTGTACAGCTGTATTCATGATTTACATATATGATAAAATGCACATGTCAGAGTCAAACATACACTGTGTTACTTGAGGACAGGGTTGACAAAGCCTCCCTTTTGATTATAGATTTTTCCTTTTGGTGACTAGTCGTTATTTTTGAAATCTAATGTCTTCTTCTTCTAATGATTCTGCCAAGTCATAATGCAAGAGGTTCCAAATTGTACCACTGCATCATGATCTGCTTTACTGAAACGGCTGTCATTTGGCTTTGTGGCCCAATCTATGTCGTAAACTCTGTATGTTTTATTATTCTACCTAGCTAACACAACAAGAACCCTAATCTTTTTTTCAAAGGCGTCTGTGAATCTCTCCAAGGGCGGTCTATTAAAACATTTTGTATTTTCATGCAATACATTTTCTGGGATGGTTGCGTCAGTTCGCACTGGCAAATGTGCTTAATCTATTTTCAGCTTTATATTGTACTCCATGGGCCTGATCCAGACCTAGTTAAGTGCTTGCTCTTAGTTACTCCTGGGCTAAACCATGTTGATTGCAGGGGAGTCATATTTCATCTGTTGTAAGCAGTATTAGAGTTGAGAGGTGATGTTTCCTATCCCAAGTCTAAGTAACAGTGTGATAGTAAAGAGCTGGTTAGTATCTGTGTGCATTAAGCAATTCAAAGATTTATCCCTGCATGCAAAGAATACAATTAACCTGACTCCCCCTGAAATCACCATGGTTTTGCCCAGGAGTAACTAAGTTCAAGCACTTAACTAGGTCTGGATCAGGCCCCATGACTCTGCTTAGTAAGCTGTTATCAGTTACTGCGGCCATAATGACCACAAGCTCCACCGTCTCGGCCATGTGCTGCTTTGTCTATCCCTGGCTGGCCTATCTGAGTAGGCCCTCCTGTGGGAGAAATTGAGATACACCCATGGCCTGCACTGGGGGGCCACACTACATAATTCTCATGTTTTTGTTGTTTCTGTCAGGGCTCCTGGTGATTCACAGCATATATAATGTGGGGGTTCTCAACCCCATCCTCAATTACCTTTATCAGCGCATGTTTGACTCTGACATGTTCTTTTGATCACATATGTCAATCATGAATACAGCTGTGCACCTGCCAGGAGAAATAGCAAACATGCACTTTTTGAGTTACTTGAGGATGGAGTTAAGAACCCCCCTTTTGATAATATTTCTTCCTTTCAGCTTCTTACCTTCCAAATTGTACCACTGCATCATGATCTATTTGCTTTACTAAAACCCACTGTCTGTTGGCTTTGTGGGCCAATCTATGTCATCAAGTCGATATGTTTTATTATTATACCTTGTTAATACAAGACCCTAGTCTCTTTTTCACAGGTGTCTGTAAATCTCTGCAGTTCCGTTATTTTTGAGGGGAGGCCAAATGTGCCTGTAGTACATTGACCACCCTTAGCAAAGTGGCAGTGTCACAAACTCCGCGGCTGATGCCGAACTTACCTGTTCCTCAGACCGCCGTCGGCAACCTCGTCTCAGCGTCGGAGGCCGTCACTAGTTCAGTGACAGCCTCTACACTTACCATCCATGGCGCAGAGTCCCGGTTCAGCTGCCATACTCACTCTGGTCGGCGTCCCACGTGAAGTTTGGCGCCAGAGCTCCGGTACATGGGCGCCGCCATCTTGGATCAGTCAGATGACGGCGCTCCACCAATAGGAAGCAAGGGCCGGAGTCCTCCTACCAATCAGCGCTCCAGGCGGCCTATTTAAACCCTGGCCGTTCTGACAATCATGGCCAGAACAACTAGGTCTTCTAAGTGCCTGGTACCTCAGTGTCTAGCTCCTGCCTTGATCCCGTTCCTGCCTTGATCCAGTTCCTGTCTTGATCCAGTTCCTGCCTTGGTCCTGATCCTGCCTTGATAAACCCTGGCTGACAATCATGGCCAGAACAACTAGGTCTTCTAAGTGCCTGGTACCTCCGTGTCTAGCTCCTGCCTTGATCCAGTTCCTTTCCTGTCCCTGATCCTGCCTTGGTCCTGATCCTGCCTTGGTCCTGATCCTGCCTTGGTCCTGATCCTGCCTTGGTCCTGATCCTGCCTTGGTCCTGATCCTGCCTTGGTCCTGATCCTGCCTTGGTCCTGATCCTGCCTTGGTCCTGATCCTGCCTTGGTCCTGATCCTGCCTTGGTCCTGATCCTGCCTTGGTCCTGATCCTGCCTTGGTCCTGATCCTGCCTTGGTCCTGATCCTGCCTTGGTCCTGATCCTGCCTTGGTCCTGATCCTGCCTTGGTCCTGATCCTGCCTTGGTCCTGATCCTGCCTTGGTCCTGATCCTGCCTTGGTCCTGATCCTGCCTTGGTCCTGATCCTGCCTTGGTCCTGATCCTGCCTTGGTCCTGATCCTGCCTTGGTCCTGATCCTGCCTTGGTCCTGATCCTGCCTTGGTCCTGATCCTGCCTTGGTCCTGAGCCTGCCTTGATCCTGATCCTGCCTTGATCCTAATCCAGCTCCAGCTCTGCAATC
>WWET01000499.1:598516-613718 GCA_011038615.1 Limnodynastes dumerilii
CCCCCCGCCCACCAGCAGTAACGTGAGCGTAGGGATGCTGGAGGACGTCCCCTCCAGCGTCCCTACGGCGCTACTATGAACGATCGGGCGTTTCCATAGTGACGCCGGGCAACATCTGCCTGGCGCATGCGCATTACAGCTACGGCTGCCATACTAGCGACGGCGGCCGTAGCTCTGGATCAGGCCCATTGTGAGTATAAACTGTAGAAGAAAATTAAACTTTTTGAAGCTGGAACTGTATCACGCTAGATCCCCTTTTTTCTTTTGGGAATAACGGATCCGACCGAGAGAGAAGGAATACTCACTTCAATCTTCTCAAGTATTCTGTGGGACTCAGATTGGAAACTACACGTCACAGGACTGTTAATTTGAAATAATTCACCAAGGACAATTTGTGTTTACTGTGGTACCATTGATTATAATCCTTAATACTTTGTTGTATACACACTCTAGGCCTTAGGGTTTGTTTTTTGTATATTTGGGGGTTGTGGGGTGAACAATCCAAGGGGCATAGACACTGCAGCAGGGGGGAGCGCAAGTCCACAAACTACATTTCCTTAGAAAAAAATTGTTTAATGCATTGAATAAGTATTTTTTTGTTTATGCTACTTAGTAGCCATGTTGGTCATGTTTTGGTTACATAAAATTGCATCAAAAGTTCCTGGTGTCAATAAACACTTGTTGAAAAACAATATGTTTCCTTTTTATTTGATATAGCTTAATGCTTACAGGATATGACTTAATATCAATAGGCTAGATCCAGAACTACGTTTGCAATACGTTTAATCGCGTAGCGTATTTACGCGTGCGTGCCTTCTATACACTCCCCTTGTCACACCCCTTGAATGTACGTATTTTGTCCAAGATACACTTTCCAAACCCTACCTTTTGGCAATGTAACCGATGTGATCCGCACACGTACGTATGGGCAACACGTATTTACGCAGCTAAGCATGCCCATACTGTACACTTTAAATACAAACCCCCGCCTACATAACGTATTTCAGACGTATTTTTGTGAAACGTAAAATTGGCATGCCTACACGTAAGTATTTACGTGAATGGCCCATACGTTCACATTTACGCTACGTTACAGTGCGTATTTTCTATGGTGCGCATGCGCAGTACTTAAAAGGCGATTTTACGTCTCCGCCACGCTTAAATTTGCTCACAAGCGGTTATCTTAAATTCCATCTAACCGACATGTGTTACATTGTTATCAATTAGCCTACTCAATACACTATATTGAACTTAACACATGCTTAAAATACTTACACGAAAAAATATTATTAATGAAGGAATTCCTATTCTGCCTCCCACACACAGTTGAAAACACATCTCCTGATGGCAAAGGGGCTCCCTGTATTGTATCTTTAACTGCAATAATGTCAGGGGATTGGTGGTTAAGGGTGACATTATGCAGGAGACAACATACAAGCACAATCTCTGCCATCTTAGCAGGATAATAAAGAAACTCGTCACCAGATTTATCAAGGCACCTGAACCTAGTTTTTAAAAGCTCAAAGGTGCATTCTATCACTCCTCTAGTAGCAATGTGTGCCTCATTATAATTGTATTGCCCAGGAGTTTGTGGATTCAGTAGTGGTGTCAGCAGCCAGGAGCAACACCCATATCTTGTGTCCCCTAAGAACAAATAAATAAATAAGTATGGTGCAAAGGGTGAAATAAAACAAGATGAGACACAAGTTAATAACACTCACCCAGCAGCCATCCATCTGGCATTTGACCATGTTCAAATTTGTCAAACAAGGATGACTGCCTCAAGATATAGGAGTCATTGCATGACCCAGGGAAGCCAGCAAACACACTCACTATTTTCATTTTAGCATCACAAACCACCTGAACATTTAGGGAATGGTAATGGTGCCTATTCCCATACACCTGGGAACGCAGTTTAGGTGGTCTCAGCGGTATGTGAGTGCAATCTATAGCACCCAGGACATTGGGGAATCCTGAGATACTATAAAATGCCAGCTTATGAGCTCGCCATTGTGACTCCTTGCTGGGGAAGCAAATATATGTCTGAGCAAGTTTCTTAAGTGCACTTAACACATGAGTCAAGTGATGGGAATAACTTGGCTGTGAAAGTCCAACCACTCTACCAGTGACCGCCTCGAAGGAGCCAGTAGCCAAAAAGTGGAGGACACACATTAATTTCTGCATCCCAGACAATGCATGAGACCTAGATGTTGTTGGGTCCAAATTCTGCTCATAAATGCTCAGGAGGTTAGCACGGTTCAGCCTAAACATTTGCACAACCTCCTGGTCAGACAGGGAGTCCAGGTCCATACGCACATTAAACACATGAAGGTGCTGAATGATGAGCCATGTGCGCAGAACCTGCAGCTGGTGATGTTCTCTCTCCTCACTCCTTTTTGTAACTGCAACAAGTGCAACCACACCAGCATGCAAAACTGCAGAGTCAACTTAAAAAAAAATCCACCATCCATCCTCACTGAGAAATAAACCACATGTGCTTGTGATGATGGGGATATTGGCCAAAACGTCTCTAGACCAGGGCGATTTTGTAAATGGCGATTTATGGTTATCAACCTTAGTGAATCCAATGATTTGTATGGGAAACATTGGAAAAAGCGACACAGCGATGTGACAGTAATTTAAGGGACGGCACTTTCAGAAAAGAAAGAAATCCCGGGAGTTTAGCTATAGTGAATATGGCGATGACATAATCGCCAGCAAACTCACGCGATTTGTTGTGATTTTGACCAAATCGAGTTTAGTAAATGAGGCCCTAGAAGTGAGCTGTATCAACAAGTAGGTGCAATGAGCAGGACACTTCAGAGGCTAATTATAGCACACTATGTAGGAGCTAAATAAGCTAAGAATACAAAATTCATCAGAGACCAATTTTTCTGTGGGTAATTGTGGCTCTCGTAAGCTGCTTCAGCACTAGAGTTGAGGAAGCACAGTATGTCTGAGATCAACTCTCTGATGCAATCGGATGAAGAGATGAAGAATGTTCAGAAATAAATTACAGAAGCCCCGCACTTCAGGGGATACTTCCAGTATCACAGTAGATTAGCAGATTGCAAGATTAACTAAAAACTGTACTTCTTCCTATTTATAAGGCAACAAGAGGTTTCATTAGTTAATTTGATTGGTTCGGCTCATGCAAGTGAAGCATTGCCCCCTATAGGTTAAGGAGAAAATAAACAATATTTCAGATTGGGCAGCCCCATTTATAGCATTATTTAAAAGTACACAGTGAGAGGCATATCTAAAAACAGATATAGATATAAAATAAATATAATAAATATATACATTAAAGTGATTAATTAATTAATTACTTTTTACAGTACTTCAACTTCAGATTCTGTAAGGACATGGGCTCAGATCCAGAACAATGCCCGCAGGTGTAAATAAGCCTGTCATAAGCATAACCTCGTCAAAACATAGGCACTGCGCATGCACAAAGCGCAAAGGGGGTGAAACTACAATCAACCAAGGGGAGTGTCAGGGGGAGTGCATTGTATTTACGCTGAGCGTATTTGGGACAAGATACTAATAGTTATAGTAGATCAGTGTTTAGTTGCTCAGTTGAATGCTGTTTAGTTGTCCAGTTAAATGCATTGAGAGTGAGAGCAAGTGTGGAAGAAGTGCCAGACTTAAGTGTGAGACAATTACAATTGTTTCTGTTTCTGTATTGTCTTATTTCATTTTATCAGTATTTACCCATATGCCCACTCCTTACTGATCCATCCCTGTAATAACTTTCCACTCCCTTCTAAATCAACCCATTAATAAAGTGTCCCACTATTGATTCCCTCATCCTCCATGTGTTTATTTAACTTAAGTGTGTGGTTGGGCAAAAAGGGTCTCCCGAGTCAATCCCTGGTGAAACAGATAACCTTCCGCAGTTTGCATACCCAAGTGAAGACTCGGATGGAGGCACTGTGACCAAGAACAAGAGAGTAAATACTATATTTGCACTGATAATACCACCCCTTAACTAGTGTAAAAGTAAAGGGGTGTTACATTAGTTTTAATGTTTTTGGCGGGTTGTTAAAGTGCTCTGAGGAAAATCCAAATGTCCTTCCCTATTCAACACTTCACAACACTTCAAAGCTTTGGTGGTAATTGGTTTCATTGTGTTCTCCCCTACATATACTTGAAATTAAGGACCTGATTCAGAGCTTGAAAATAAGAGAGGAAAGTTACACCTGGGCAAAACCATGTTGATTGCAGGTAGTGTCAAGTTAATTCTATTCTTTGCATGCAGGGATATATCTTTGAATTGCTTACCGCTCACAGATACTGACCAGCTTTACTATCACACTGTTATTTAGACTTGGGCTGGGAAGCGCCATCTTTCAATTCTAATACTCTTTGCAACAGATGAAATATGAATCCCCTGCAATCAACATGGTTTAGCCCAGGAGTAACTAATTTCAAGCACTTACTTAAATCTGGATCCAGTCCTAAGAGAGGAAGGTTACACTTGGGCAAAACCATGTTGATTGCAGGGGGAGTCAAGTTAATTGTATTCTTTGCAAACAGATGTTACGAGCCAACACCTGTACCTAATATAAGGTATTTAGAACAATTAAGAGTTATTTTACTAAGGTTTTGTTTTATTTTAATCTATCAGGGCGGGTACTGCAAGTTAAGAAGTGGCCTTTTTAATTGAATATTTTAATTATATTATTTTTGCCATTTTCCTAGTTTACCAAACTGGAATTGGGAGGAAAGAACAATGGGTGTCTTGCTGAGGGACCTGTGAGTACTAATTCCAGCTTGCTTTGAAAGTCCACATGAATTATGAACTCGAGGTTTCCCCGGAAAATATGATCAAGGGAATTATACTGCTTCTGCCAGCTTAACTTATTCCCTTAGTGCCTCCTGATGCCATATTTTCCACCAATAAATGCCGCACAAGCACCTGGCCATCCACATAATTAAAAAGAAAATGTGATCATCTAGGTCAGGCCACCTTATTCCATTGTTCAATTGTCCAGTTCTGTTGCTGACATGACCAATGTAGGTACTTTTGGTGGTGGACATAGGTCAACATGGGAACTCTGACTGATTTTTGACTACGCAGCCCCATATCCAGCATGTATGCTCTGACACCTTTCTATCATTGCAGCATTAACTTTTTCAAGAAAAACAAATATTCCAGCGCACACTTGCATACACCAATAAACTGAGTATTATAGGCTGCCAAGCTCAAAAATAGGTCTGGAGCCTGTCAAAAAAGGAACAATAAATATGCAAAGGATTGAGGTAAAGTAGCATTAACATGAACTTTTTCAGCATTTTGTGCTACAGAAGGTGTTCTGTGGATCAGAACAGATGGGCTAGCTTCTCATTTGCTTCAGTGGGCCTCGGTCACCTATGCCCCGTTATACCTTCTTTACTGGTCAGCTTTCTTCGGACCCCTTTTGGTAGGTACTAATCACAGCATACCAGTAACATGCCACAAGACCACTTTGAATATGCTCTGACCCAGTCATCTAACCATCACAACTTTGCCTTTGTCAGTGTTGCACAGATCCTTGCACTTGAAAACTACTAATCAAAACTACTGAAAGAAGAAAATAATAATATTGATTAGCTGTTACAATGACACCTGTCAAGAGGTGAGATATATTATGCAGCATAAGAACAGTCAGGGCGTGTAGCCCCCCCCCCCATGGATCTTGCCATCAATATTATCTGCATTTCTCTGTGTGGCTTCCTCATTTCTTATCCTCTGACTTACCAACCGTTATCCTAGGCAATGTTATTATTCCTATTAACTATCCTCCTTCTCCGGATGCATCTAAGCTTTTCTCTCTAACCTCATCTCTGCCAATGTATTGATTCTTCTACTCATAAGGATGGCAATTGCATTGATCTTGTGTCTTAAAACTATGCTCAGTCACTGATCTTCATAATTCTCCTTAGCCTTTCTCTGACCATCACCTTATCACCTGCAAACTCTCCAACACTAATTCTAACTCTAAGATTTATAATTCTGTAACACCTTATACACCCATAGAAATTTTAACGCCATTAAGTTTGACCAACTTTCTCAATCTGTCCAACAACTTCTATCTCCAGCTAATTTCCACTCTCCTGATTTAGCAGTACACCTAAACCAAGCCCTAGCAACCGTCCTTGATAAAGTTACTCCAGCTACCCCTCATGTGCCACGACAACTTCAATGTCAGCCATGGAACACTAATGACATATGAAACTCTAAAAACTCTCCTACAAAGTAGGGCATCGCTGGTGCAAATCTTGCTCTCCTGATGACTTTTTAACTTATAGAAACACTTATCACACTTATAGACTGGTATCTTCCCTCTTTATTGAAACATGCACTGATTACTCTAAATTTGAAAAAAACAAAACTCAGACCCAAACTCTCCTTCAAATCAATGTATTATTTCCCAGCTCCCATGCTCCTCAATACTGCTTGAAAGATTTGCCTAAACTTGCCTCACTGACTACCTTTCAATCTTTTAAATACAGAGCTATTAATATATCCTCCTTCCAACAAAGCTACCCACCTGCTCTCTCTATTTCTGTTGACAACTCTGAAATATTTCCTACGCTCGCTGTGGGTTTGACTATTTTGAGAAAGAGGTGACCCCCTCAAAATGCATCAGAGTGATCCGACATCCATTCTGGTTCAGATCCTTTCCCCAACGGATGTCTTTGGTGGTCTATCCTGCAACTTTTCATCGGGTTTATCTCCATTCAACAGTTACTGTGCTGCTTACTTTACTATCCGTCAGCTATCACACCTGCCTTTGGACATAATTATTTGCTTTGCAGTTATTGATTTGTATTTTTTTTACAAGTGCAGCTAGATCAGTTTCCCTTGCACCCTCCTCTAGTTGGGCACAACCCCTGATATATTTGAAAGCTGCTAACATATGCTCCCTTTCCCTTCTTTGCTCCATGCTATACATGTTTAGTCCCTTTAGCCTTTCTTGGTATGTTTTGTGACACATGCGACGGACCATTTTAGTTGCTCTTCTTTGCGCAGTATCTAATGTATTCTGGAGATATTGCCTTCCGAACTCAACACAGTATTCTAGGAGAGGTCATACCAATGATCTATAAAGAGGCATTAATATTTTTCTCTTTTTCTCTTTCTGCTACTAATTCCTCTCCCTATGCAACCCTAACTAACTGGAAAAGTTAGTTTTTATAACTTTTTTTTTCATAAGTAATTTAAAGCTTGAATATTAGGGATTTATTTTCTTTTTTTTTTCAAATGCAATATTTATATATATATATTTTTGCTACTTAACGCACCATCTTCTACAACAGCATCAATCAGAAACTTTACTTATAATAAATCATTCTGAATGTTTTGATTCAGATTCCTCCGGTTAGAAGTAGACGATAAAGCTGCTTCTGATTCAGCAACAAAAGACACGCCATCATGTCACTTCACTTCACAGTAAAGGTTCCTGTACTACTGATTTTTGTGGTAAACACTCTTAGACCAGACTTGTATAATGTGTGGGACACATGTCTATATAAAAAATATAATAACAAAATAATATATTATGTGTATTTTTTGGAAGCTACCATTTTAAGATTTAATTTTAAGGAAGGCCTACCTTGAGATTATTAACACTTGCCCCAGATACTTGTAGAGATGAGACTGTGGTATTCATGATGTTCCATAATTCATAAGAAAAATCAATGCATTACTTCTAACTAACCTTGTTTAAACAAATTGGTAAACAAGGTGTTGTTATTTGAGAAGTCCATCTCTTTTTCTCCACACAGCACATTCATTGTTTTCTGGCCAAATGCCTGGTATTACACAAATGTTCAAGGGCAGTGTAATTAACTATGATGAGGGCAATATTATTTTATTTGAAGATAAGAGTTCAATGAGTTCACTGCATGAGGACATGGAACCAGAAAAACATATAAGGCTATGCAAAGTTTTCAGATATCATAGATTTTAAGTGAGTGATGTAAATATTGAAAGATTGTTTGGGGGGAGGAAAAAGCATTAACTCTTGCTGGTACATTCTTTGCCAATAAAACATCAAGTAAATATTATTTCCCTGAAATGTCGATTCTCCCCCTCTGTTTTTCAGTTACCTATTTTTCTGTTTGGCATGAATCATTATAGTGGCATGACCAGCTTACTCAAACCTGGCAATGATTGATGTCCTTACCTCCCCTCTTAACACTACACAAATTACCTCAACTGAAATAAAAACAAGGAGACTTGTTGATGGAGAAAAAAAACTATAACCATAAGCCATTTGGAGCAACCACTTTAACTCAGCTTCTTTGCTATTCATTTAGATTTTGACTGCTCTTACACTGCACATGTTTCAAGCTTTGTGAGAATCCATACTATTCAGGTCAAAACACATTCTACACATTCTAACTTAAAAGCAATGATACATCTGACAGAAGGGCTGACATGATGTTGCAAGTGGGTTCCTATTAGTCAAGTTACGTTATAGGCATTCCATCTCTCTGCATCCCCATCCATACATTCTGTACTTACTTTTCTATTGTAAGTCAACCTGTGTAAATTGGGGTGTTTCTAAAGGGAACTCATGAATGTCTGGATAGTGAGGTCTACCTCTAAGGGTTTCTTCTGAATATTATTAATATAAAGTTGATCTGTCACATGCTGTCATGTCATGAATTGCATGACAGTATGCAAAGCACTTACTTGTCCCTGCTGTCATCCTTTTCCTGCATGCCGCCATGTTCAGTGGCAAACGCAGGATTTTGAAAGGGGGTTTCTAATGCGTGTAATACATGTGAGGTATATTATCATAGCTGCAAACATTTTGGAGCCCGAAAACGCGGCAAATAAGCTCTGCCGTGTCCTGCCCAAGCTCTTCTCCTAACCAGCCCACAATGTCATACTGCACAAGGCAAAAATTACCCCTAGCGTGTGTATGTGTGTGTGTGTGAGAGCGTGTTTGTTTGTTTGTTAGGGAATTAGACTGTAATGTGGCAGAGGTTGATGTATGTAAAATTATGAAGAGCTACTTAATATGATGCACTGTTAAAAAATAAAACATATGTAAAATGACAATACTGACAATACTGATAATATGGTCGTACTATCTGACTGCCAGGACATGTAAGACATTCATTAATGTTCTCTGTGAAAGCAGGATGTTTACAATGTAGATTTGAAAATTTTAAAAACTCTACATTAAGGAATTGCTTTGGTTATTGGCTGTAACAAGTCCTGTGCTGATATTTTTTTTTTAATAGGTGATTTATAAGTTACTTCTTTCACACAGTAAAAGAGTAGTTTTATATTGCAGGAACAGCTCTAATAGTAATAGCGGTGTACAATGCATTTGTAGAGCACATTACACAATGTACAGAGCCTGTGTCAGTGCATAAGCACTGTTATATTTGTAGTGACCCATTCACCATCCCCCCCTGCTTTCCTAAAGCAGCACAGGACAGGACCATCTTCAACTATGTCAGTCCAGATCACACAGCCGCTAAGCCCTTTTCAAATTGTCGTATTTTTTTGCTAATTTCTCAATATTTTTTCCATTTTTCAATGGGGGGGGGGGTTCTGGGCAACCAGAAACCCCCCCTTGGGTGCGCCACTGATGTTACATGTGGTATGCAAATTAGCTATTAGCTCAGCTGGCAGTTTCCCCAGTGGGTGTATGCAGGGCCGGTGCTAGGGTATTCGGCACCCCCCTTATTAACGATTTAATATTATAGTTAATAGATTATAGTATTCATGTAATCCTCATAAAATACAATCTTGTAACCACCAATCATAGTCACTCCTATACAATACAGACAGTGGGCTGTATTCAGAGATCTGTTTGAAAAGGCGATCGCAAATAAACGCAAAGATAACACCCACCAAAACCCCAGTCACTCCCCTCAGTAATCCGTGCTCTCACTTCCATAGACCACTTTTATCTTTCTGTGTGCATTCCCGTGCGTATATGTCCTCCGTACGTGCGTATCATGACAGTCGCACCCACATTCCTTCATTAAAATGCTTCCCCCCCACCCATTTTTATTTAAATTCTCACATTTCTAAATAGAAGATCCAGATGTTTGTACCCACGTGCGATACACAATTCCGTTCATAAGGCACTTCCATGCATATAGTCTATGTGAACTACGTAATTAAAGTTACTACGCATGCGCAGTTGAAACGTACCTAAAAATACGCACGGAAATTGCCATGAAAATAGATCTCTGAATACGGCCCTGTATCCTAATTTTTCCTAAAAACTGACACACAATACAGACTATATATATTAGTGACAGCCATACCTTACAGACATTGGGGTAGATCCAGAACTACGTCCGTCTTCCATAGACGGACGTAATTCAATGGACAATAGCTACTGCGCATGCGTAGTAGCTATTGTATGTAATCTGCGTATCGTTTCGATACGTATATTGCGTGTATGCAATATGCGTATACTTTTTAATCACTATCTGCGTTATACGGCTTTTAAGACCAAGACGAGAGTAGACCGTCAGCGGTCCGAATGTAACTTCAGAGTGGGGGACAGGGTCTGCCTTTCAACCAAAAATATCAGATTAAAGCAACCATCTAGGAAATCGCTACATTGGACTATTCTGCATCATTAAAAGGATCAATCCTGTGGCTTTTAGACTGAAATTACCTCGGAACCTTTCATGTATCCCTTCTTAAACCAGCTAAAAAGTCTAGGAGGTTCCATCAAGCTCTCCCTGTAACAACTCCTCCTGTGTTGTAGACAATCAAGAAGAATATGAGGTCGAAGAAATCCTTGATTCTAAGAAAGTCAGAAATCAGATTCAATATCTTGTACACTGGAAGGGATATGGTCCGGAAGAAAAATCATGGATACCTGGGAAGAATTTTCATGCTGTCAGACTGAAGAAGAACTTTCATAAAAGATTTCCTCTTAAGCCTATCCATTACGGGTATCATAACCCATCATTTAGGGGGGTAATGTTGCTAGAGTGGCGGGACCGCAGCTTACTTCTGGCTTCGTCGGACGCTGATTCTCTCTTCTCTGTACGCGCCAGCACATGCCGCCAGTGGCATGTAAACAACGGCTGTCGGGCTCGCACTTCTCCCTGCTAATTGCTGTCTTCTCCGCTTGGGGGAGACAGCCTATCTTCATCCCCCCTGTTCTGGCTGCTGGCCAATCAGGGACCAGCAGCCTCTCTTTGAATTTCTCTCTCCCAGTCCCTGGCGCCGATTATAGTTTCTGACCTGTCAGTACTGTAGTCTGCTATTCTGTGTGCCTAGTGCTTTGTCTAGTGAATTGACCACTGTTTGCCCACTATACTTACTTTGTTCCTGCCTTGATTTATCTTGTGTATCCATTCCCGGTTCTCTCTCCTTAGTGTGCCCACCTTCCCATTTTTCCATACCTTCCTTGGAGTGCTTGTCTGTGTTACCCCTTCGGGGGTCCCACCGTATGACTGCATGTATAGCCCAAGTGTCTTCAGACTCCCCATCATGTCACTTCAGCCTCCCCAGTATCCCGATTATGATACTTTAACCTCCCCAGGATCCCCATCACATCACTTTAGACCCCCAGTATCCCCATCATGTCAGTTTAGCCTCCCACGTGTCCCCACCATGTCACATCAGCCTCCCCAGTCTCCCTGTCATGTCACTTCAGCCTTCTCACCAGTCTCCCCAGCATGTCACTTCAGCCTCCTCCCGAGTATCCCCATCTTGTCACTTCAGCCTCCCCAGTATCCCCATCATGTGACTTCAGCCTCCCCAGTAATCCCCATCATGTTACTTCAGCCTCCCCAGTATCCCCATCATGTCACTCCAGCCTCCCCAGTAGCCCCATCATGTCAGTTCAGCCTCCCCAGTATCCCAATCATACTACTTCAGCCTCCTCTCCAATATCCCCACCATGTCACTTGAGCGTCCCCAGTAATCCCCATAATGTCACTTGAGCCTCCCCAGTAATCCCCATCATGTCACTTGAGCCTCCCCAGTAATCCCCATCATGTTGCTTCAGCCTCCCCAGTAACCCCCATCATATCACTTTAGCCTTCCCAGTAGCACCATCATGTCACTTCAGCCTCCCCAGTAATCCCCATCATGTTACTACAGCCTTCCCAGTATCCCCATCATGTCACTTCAGCCTCCTCCCCAGTATCCCCATCATGTCACTTTAGCCCCCCAGTTATCCCCATCATGTAATTTCAGCCCCCCCAGTACTCCTATCATGTCACTTCAGGCTCAGCTGTTTTCCCTTGTTCCGCGGCGACCGCTCCCTCTGCTTTCTTCTGACGCTGCTGTGACTTAATGTCACTTCAACATGTTGGGAAAACGCCCTTCTCAGAAGCTGTATTGAATAGAGTAGTAGAATTGGAGAGAGAATGTATTATAGAAGTTTTATTTTAAATTTATGTATATATGTAAATTTATGTAGCCGTCAGGGCCCAGGGCGATATTTATTATTTTGATTTATGTTATAGCACCTTTGAAAGCTGAATGGTTCTTTCTAAATCCTTCAATAACTATTTAAAATTAATTAATTATTTTAATAATTTTCTTAATTTTTGCATAGTGCAATTATTAAAAAAAAGTGTTTAGGTTATTTTTATTAATAATAAAACAAACAAAGAAAATCAATCTGCTTCTTAATTGAATCAATTTATGTGTTTCTTTGCATAGCTGTGAATCATGAGTATATTAAAGATCCACAATGTACTCACTATTCTTAGTTGGGAAACAAAGCCATTACTAAATATACGTACCTAGAGAAAAGAACATTCTTAGCTCCTAAGAAGCTAGGGGTGTGGTTAGCATTTTTCTTTATGATCTGTGAATCGTTCTTACTTATCTTTGCATGCGTAAATTTTAATTCTTTCTTAATTGTGAATCAGGTTCTATTTGTCTACAGCTTCTTAAGTCTCTATGATCTTCTTAACCAGTCAGTTTACTAGCCTTTTGAGAATTGCCTTCCCATTGCTGTCCCATTGATAAGTCCCTCTTTGTTTTACCTGCCTATTACTGATGTGATTCTATGATATTATCTAAATTGTCTATATTCTACTAGTTGCTCCTTAACTTGCAACTTATCTCCTACATCCCCACTACTATAGCATTAGCACCACTGTTTCTACCTTAAGTTTTTCCAATTCTAAATTTGATCCTTTGTTATTAACAACAACAACAACATACCTTTGTATCAGAATGGTTGCTAATCAGCAGCACAAAAATTATCATTAAGTACCAATGCCATATATTTTGTTGTAACTATTGTTACTTTTTATTTACATTTATGTATGAACCATATAAAATGTAGTAATATATTGGTTTAAAAGTAGTAGAGTTCTAAGCTGTGTTCTGCTTATATTTTTTAATCATCAATAACCTATAGTGGAATACATAAAAATGTGTTTTAATTTTATACTATTTCAGTCAAAGGTAACTGTCAATCCTGTCACCTACAGTACCTGGTTTTTATCATTTTCCCTCTGTCCTCGTTTCAGGTCACTGCACCCACTGTTTCTCTTGTATAGTGAACACATCCAGTGGCATCACAGTGGGGGTATGGGTAGTGCAGACCACACCGGGTGTATGGGCCTGATCCAGAGCTACGATGGTACACTGAGCATGCTAACGCTCAGCGTTCCATCGCTTCACTCCCCCTTGCCCCGGCGTATTAACACTCGCTTACGCCGGTTGAAGGCTACCCTAACTTCAGCCGGAGTAAGGGAGTGTTAATATGCTGGGACGGCGGCGTTGCTACGCTAACGCCACCCTCCCAGCCTCATTACCCTCCCTCCCCCTGCCTACCTGCACTAACTGCAGCGTAGTAACGGAGGGGAATGCCCCCTCCAGCATTACTATGCTGCTGCCCGGCGCATGTGCAGATCGGCTTTATGCCAGCGTAGGTCTGGATACAGCCGTATGTGTTTAAGGGGTGACGGAACCTCCTCTCTCCGTCACTCACTTTATTAAATTGTGACCTGGACCTCAGCGCCTCAGCGCCGGAATCTACAGACCTGACAGTCCATTGCACAGTGCACAGTTCCTCTCCTTCACAGAACCTCTTAGTTGCGCACCCAGGGAGGTTTCTGGTTGCCCAGAAATCCCCCAGATTGAAAATTGAAAAAAAAAATTGAAAAACGTGCAAAAAAAAGTAAAATTTAAAAAAGGGGTGTGGCTTCAAGGGTGCCGCGAAACGGGCATGGCCTAGCGGCCATGTGGGGTAGACTGTCATGGAGGAAGATGGTCCTGGCCTGTGCTGCAATAGGAAAGCAGGTTAAGATGGTAAGTGTGTCACAACATATTCCACAGTGCTTATGTACTGACACAAGCTCTGGTCCATTGTGTAATGTGCTTTGTATTGCTATCAGATCTGTTCCTGCAATATAAAACAACTATTTTAATGTATAAAAGAAGTAAATTATAAATTACTTAAAAATATCAAAAACAGGACTTGTTACAGACAATAACAACACAATTCCTTAATGTAGATTTATTTTATTTTTATTATTTTTAAATCTAAATTATAAACTTCCTGCTTTCACAAAGAACGTTAATGGATGTCTTAGATATTATGGCAGCCAGATAGTACGACCATATTATCAGTATTATCGTTTTACATGTGTGTTTTTTTTAACATCATATTAATGAGCTCTTTACAATTTTAAACAGTACTTCAGCCTCTGCCACATTACAGTCTAATTCCCTAACACACACCCTCACAGACTAGGGGTAATTTTGCACCGTGCGGTATGACAGTGGGGGCGGGAGCATAGCTAGAACGGGGCAGAGCTTATTTGTCTCATTTTTGGGCTCCAAAATGTTGCTAATATACCCTACATGTATTACACATTTTGGAAACCCTCCTTTCAAAATCCTGAATTTGCCTCCTCCCTTCCTCATGAATGACGCTTGGCCCCAAGGTTGTGTCAGCATCATTCAGAAAGCAGAGAGCGTGCACCATGGAGGAGTAAGTAGACCGGACTCCGTGAGCAGAGAGACAGAAAGTAAGTTATTTGGCTCAGGCTCAGCAATAGCCACTGTCTGGTGGGGGCATGTAAAACAGTTTGGGGAGGGGGGGGATACAATACCTAATTAAAACTGATTGAGGTGGGGGACCCTGCAATACTTGATTAAAACTGTTTGTGGAGTGGGGGGTGCTGCAATACCTAATTAAAACTGTTTGGGGGGGGGGGGGGCTGAAATATTTGTTTAAATATGCATGGGGGG
>WWET01000499.1:620419-631904 GCA_011038615.1 Limnodynastes dumerilii
AGGATAAATTGTGGTTGACAAAACCCTTATTGATATTGGCCACATGTTCTGCCCATCTTATTTTAAGTTGTCGACTAGTTCTGCCTACATATTGCTTGCCACACTCACATTCAATCAAATATATAACATTTGATTGAATGTGAGTGTGGCAAGCAATATGTAGGCAGAACTAGTCTCTGCCACGTCTCCCTCATCCTCCGCTGACCTGAGTTTACGGCTGCTGAGGATTTGAACCAGCCATCCAGAGACCAGAGCTGAAGTGAGGCAGGACGCAGCAGGAGGGCGCCCTACCGCCAGAGGACTGACGGACACCGCCGGGATCACAGCGCTACAGAGACGCTCGAGCCGCGGCTATTTCCATTGAGGAACACAGAGAATCTACTAACTGTAAGACTGACATTTACATCTCCTCTACACAGTGCCTACACTGCCGGTAACACTGTACTGTTTGCTGGAAACCATTCAGATCAGTGCAGCTGCGTTGAAAAAGACACTTTTTGGCCCTGACCATAGGATTGATACTCACCTCTCCTTCCATATTGTACGCTATTTGCTTCCTCCACGTATACATCTGAGCTAATCTACAGAATATATCTGTTTCCTTACTTTTACATGTTGATTTCTTAAGGGATTTTTATACCACCCCTTTTTGATATTTTTTACTGTGACTGGCAGCATTTGATTTGTTTAGACTAGTGCTCTTTTGGGACACCCCTGTGTTTGCTTTTGTTTTATTACCCAGATAAAGAACCAAGGACCCCATAGGACCACAGGGACATAAACTTCAGTTCGGTGTTCCATGCCTCATCATAAGGATAGGGTTATGTTTAGCTTGTTGACAGAATCCTGTTAGCTAGGGGGAAGGGCTAGTCTAAGGGTTGGGTTAGAGGGTTATTTAAGGGTTAGTGGGCAGGAAGTCAGCTTTCATTATCAATGTGTTGTTTATAACACACAGCCTGCATCCTAGAGACTACAATTCAGATTGCATCCTTCTAACCAAAACACAATAAATTCAATATTTTTGTAACCACAATGCAGTAGTAAAGGCCTCTTTATGGGAGTCTTAAAATACAGAAAACAAATTTGTAGATACAATTAAAAAAGAAGCACAGCCTTGTGAGTGCTTACTGTTATCCAGTGACCTGGGCCGTCTTCAGAAATAAAAATTTTGGGGCCTGTGACACGTGTGGCACATTTGTAAACTTAAGGGGGCAGGGGGTCGCGGACCTGCATTAACAGCGGGCATATACACATTGGTAGGATACTGCTGATACTAGTTGCTGCAGAGCCAAGGGTAAGTATCAGCGGGCCCCATCATCTCCGGACTAGAACACTAGTCATAGCTTCCTCCCCTGATGGCGGCCCTGCCAGTGACACCTTTCCAGGGGTGGAACTACCGGTGGTGCAAGCAGTGCACAGCACCGGGGCCCATTGAGATAATTGGGCCCACAGCCGCCACCACACCAGCCACGAAATCCAGTTGATACTGCAGTAGTGGCTGGTGCAGTGGCGGTTGTGGGCCCCATGATCTCCAAGACCCCTGGCTCTGTACGCTAGCCGCTAGCGTAAAAGCACCCATTAGTACTTACTGCGCATACATGTGGCAGAAGTTATGCAATGTAACTCAGAGTGTATGGACCAGTCACATATCTTCATCGTAACTACGTACGAAGGGGTGTGTCAGACATACAACACCCGTAATTACGCTTTGAGGTGGGGTGAGGCATTTAAATCGTCCAGTATGGGCGTGCTTAGGCTCGTAATTATGTGCTGCCAATACGTACGTCAGTACTTAAGCTGTGTAAAGTTGAGGTAGGGTTCAGGAAGCATAAAAGACCAAAGTACGTACATGCAAGGGGAGTGCATAGTAAATACGCTACACTAGGTAATGTAATGGAAACATAGCTCTGGATCTGGCCCATAGAGTGTAATTCCTAAACTCCTAGTATACCTAGTATACCCCTACATATAGTCTGCCTTTTCTGGAATATATATATATCAGGGTTGCCAACTCTCCCTGAATGTCCAGAATACTCCCAAAATTCGGGCAGTTCTCCTGGCTTGCAAATCTCCCGCAGGTGACTTGAGGCCCGTCGTTTCATGGAAACCACAACTTCAAGTTCTGCCCCCTGCCTAGCAACATTAGTATACTAGTGAGGGTAAGGAATGGTGGGACTGCGCTGGTCCTAAAACTTTATGGGATGCTGCCAATGGGAGGGTACCTGGGGGGTTTTCCCTTTACCCCTAACAGTGATAAAGGAATTGAAGTAATAGTACCTGGCGCTTCCTAATCGATGTAATGTTTTAATGCAGATAATATTTATGTAATATTCACATAAATAAACATCAATAAACGTGACATAAACCAAGACAAGATAAAACATCAGGTATCCTGAGTAAACAACAAGTGGGGTGGTTGGATAGTCCCCGTAGGTCACAATTGCTTAAATTAAGGTCCCAAGGGTGCACCCTATAAGTAGTTCCATACACACATAAGGTTGTATAAGGTGATGCTTAAACTTGGTGGTTAACTGTAGTTCCTGTGTTCCGTAGTGGATTTCTTCCGTGTACACACTGCTATGTGCACAATAGCAGTGCTCAGGGTATAGATGGCTTGAGGAGAGATCTCTCATGGAAATGCCAATAAGTTCCAACATGTTTCGCCCAGAAGGTGGGCTTCATCAGGGAATAGCATTACATTACATCAATTAAGAAGTGCCAGGTACCATTACTTCCATTCCTTTATCACTAGTATACTAGTGTTGCTAGGGACAGGGATGGACTTGATGATGCAATTTGCGCCATTAAGCCCCGTCCCGATCCCTATAACAGCTAGAAAAGGGTAAGTATTAGGCAGGGGCGGGCTTATTGACACGATTTGCATAAATCACATAATTAAAGCCACACCCCCTGCATGCATCTAAGCTGTTAAAAACCCCATGGCGTGTGTATAAATATATATCGGTATTTTTGGGGTGTCGGGATTTTTACCGCCGGTATTTTTGGGGTGTCGGGATTTTTACCGCCGGTATTTTTGGGGTGTCGGGATTTTTTCCGCCGGTATTTTTGTGGTGTCGGGATTTTTGTGGTGTCGGAATTTTCACTGTCGGTACCCTGGTGGAGGTATTTTTAACGTCGGGATTTTTAGCGTCGGAAATTAGTACTACACCCACACACACGCATATATACGCGCGTGTGTGTGTGTGTATATAATAGTATGTCCAGGCCCCTAATATGTCCCACAAGCATTGAAAACCCCACTTATTAATGAAAACAATTATGTTTGCCCCCATTCTCCACAGAGCACCCCACACAACATCATAACGTTACACTGGCTTTTGTACTCCCATGCTCCAAGTGACCCAAAGAGGCTGTGTAAAGAGAATATCACAGCAGCAGCAGATCAACAGAGCAATGGGACAGCAAGAAAAAACAGAAGAGTTGTGATGCTGCTGCGCATGCACCAATGGTTAGGAGCAGAATAAAAAATAAAAAACAACTTCCTCTATTAATGTCCCTCCCTCCTCCCACCTCTCCCCTCCCCCCACCATGTTAGTCCCTTTCTTACTTACCTAATAGTGGCGGTCGCAGCAGGGAGCTCCCAGTACCGCCGCTGCCGCTACATTCAGCAGCTTCTCCCGGCAATTTCATATCTTCACATCTTCCTGCTACATCCAAAATGGCGGCAGGGGTCCTTTCTGTGTATTGAAAGGACCTGCCACCACCATCTTGAATGTGGCAGGAAGATACTAAATGTAGAGGTAAGCTTCTGAATGTGAAAATGGTGGCAGCGGGTCCCTTCTCCACTACCTAGCTACAGGCTGTGGCGGGTCCTTCCGATACATGGGAAGGACCCTTGCTGCCATATTGGATGTGGCAGAAAGGTGCATAATACAGAGGTAAGGTGCTGCATATAGAGTTGGCAGCGGTGGGTCCCTCCTTCACTACCTAGCACCAGGGATAATATGGTGTAAGGCAGCGGGGCAGGGACCCACCACTGCCATCTTTAGAATACCGGGGGGTCTGGAGGAACATGTCGGGGATACTGGGGGGGCTGAAGGCACATGATGGGGTATACTGGGGGGCTGACGGCACATGATGGGAGCTACTGGGGGGGCTGGAGGCACATGATGGGGGCTACTGGATGACTGATCCCTTAAGAGCAATTTACAAAGCCATCTGTAATAAGATAAGTAAGGAGGGGCGTCCTAGGAAAAGTTAAGAAGGAAGATAAGAAAACTGGGTGTGGGGAGACATTTAAATGAGGCAGACAGGGCGCAGTTTGTTATGTACATTCATTCTTTAGCAACTTAAGAAGATACATACGGACAGGAAGATAAGTCTGCCTTTGGCATTCTTAAGTCTTTTAAGAGCAACAAAAACAATGGCGTGTCAAAGGGAGTTGGCATGCGTATAATTGCAAACCCATTTGTCCTTATCTCCCTTCTTAACTGTGAATCAGTTAGGTAATGTCTAACATACAGAACTCAGTTAGAAGTTCTGATAAAGGGGCCAGCAATTCACTACCACATGCCTAATCCCCACCAAACAGGTGGGGATAGGCATGCAAATGAAGGGCAGGGGACAGCAGTTCTGCATGGATCTGCATCTGGATAGATGCAGATCTGTGCGGAGAAGTTAAGGTAGATTCTGGACACCCTGCATGAGAGACAGGAGTGACAGGGCGTGAACTCTTCTGTTCTGTATGGAAAGTGTGCAAGGGTCTGGATCCGGTCCATAAACATACACAGAAAAATGGAAAGTACTCCAAGTGCTGAAAAACAAAAGGTACTCAGTTACCTCCTCAGCCTGGTATATGTAATAGAAAACTTGAAGTACAAGATCAAGTGTAGTACATTGATTCATTTTAACTATAAACTTTTATCAGGGATAAAAGTTTATAATTAAACTAAAACAATCAATATTTCCAACTTGTTTGGTTCCATTCTTTCATTCTCCTCCTCTTTAATGTCTCCAGTCTTTTATCGTCCACTTCTTGTGTGTCTCCAGTCATCCAATCAAGGCCTCTTGTATGTCTTCAGTCTTACAATCCCCCTCTCTTGTTTTTTCTCTGTCTACTAACCTCTCTGCTTTTTGTTTCTCCAACCTTTAACAATCTCCAATCTCTTTTAACAAGCTGTGATACTTTCTATTGCTGTCACCTTTCTGCTTTTCTCTTCCACGGTGCTCTCTGCAGTGAATAACCACATTGCACCAGCCCTAAATATATTATTAGATATACACATCTTTGTTGCTTGATCCCAGATTAAAAGCACACATATAGATTTTAGATGTATATAGAAATAGCACAGCCCACTTATTTCCCTGGGCTTGGCATAGCTCAAAAACATGAATTGTAACTCATCATTTTCTGTATCTTCCTTGCTGAAATGTAAAGTATATCCACTTTGTCTGTAAAGATTGCATATTCTGAATAGCCTGTTCTCCAAAAGGGCTGTTAGGGAAAATGGTAATTAGATAACTGCAAATGATAATTGAGCCTAATGGTACTTGTACTTCCACATAGAAAAGTACAATAAAACCCACAGATCCAGTTTAATAAAAAATAAATAAATGTTATCCCTCCCAAGCACGCTTGATATGCATTTGGTCACATTCTCATTGCAACTTGGGCTACTATAGCACATCAACCCCACCACTAAATTTGTTATTTTAAGGTGTTATGAAAAATTTAATTTATCTTTATTATGGAAACACAAGGGGTACCGTATTTTACCTCTACTTATTCTCCCATTAAAAATTGGTTCCCCTGGCACGAGTTTGTCACAGAGGGGTATATTTACTAAAGTCGATTTGAGAAGACGATTTCATATAGATCTATCTCGCGATCGTGGTATTCACAAAGAATCCATTTGGCAGCGATTTGATGAGCTTTTACCATAATAATCATTGTGACTGTTAAAGTATAGGACTACATGGTTTCATCAAAAAGCCCGTGATTTGGCTGTAAATCGCTGTGCTTTCCCAAAGTCACGCGAGATGTGAGAATCAGAACTCTGTATAAACAGTGTTTGACCTCCATTTTACTTTGCAGTCTTTAGAGTTGTTAAACTGGTGTGGAGTTGTGCAGCTTGACTGATTCTGGAAAGAAAGTTTATATTCTTGTTCCCTCAAGTTTACTCTGGCTAAATCATGTAAGTCTGTTTATTCCTATTACAATTACAGTGTGTTAGCCTTTTGTGTACTCCAATCACTATTTCCATTTTGTAATGTCATATATTGCTCACAATGTTTAAGGCCCTATTGTGTATGTGTTTGACACTTATGAAGTATGTCCCTACCATGAATACACACACATATAGCACAAAAAAAAAAAAAAATTTCTTGTGTGAAAAATATGCTTTTATTATATAATTTCATACATCTCTGTAAAAAACATTAATAATATAGTTTTATGGTAACTTTATAAATAAAAGAATCTGGCAGACACATGTCTAAACTTTTCCATAATGTCATTTATCTATATTGTGTTTCATGTTTGAAACACATAGAAATTGTGTATTCTTTCTTCCTTCCATAGTTGCATCATGTCCAATCCTGGTCCTTCCGATAAAGCATCAGGTGCCTCACAGGATGGTGCTGGTGCTCCTGCAAAAGCAAAAGCAAAAACAGGCTGAAATGTGAGGATTAGCCACGCAGAAAATTATGCGCTGGTGGAAGAAGTGCTTTCTAATTACTCAGAATTACTTGGGGATGAATAAATGCTGTAGGACAATATAAACTCAACGAACAGAGTTGCCGCAAACGCTTCTCGGATATAAAGATCCTGCTTAAGCAAAAGCTTAAAGCTGAGTGGAAGGAAGGAAAAAACAGGTGGAGATCCCAGGAAGAAAATCTACTTGACCAGATTCGACCTATTATTACTGCTGAAGTCCTGAAAGGGGTTAACGTCCAGGACACAGATGCCCCACTGGAAAATGGTATATTATTATTTTTAAATCTTTTATTGTCAAGCCTACTATCCAATTACCATGACTAATGTATGTTTCTCTTACCTTTGTAAAGTTGCTGGTCCTTCATTTGAACGTCTAACTCACAGGGAAGCTCCTGGTGATGTACAGATGTCTCCTCTGGATGCTATGCTTTCTGGTGAGTCTCACCATGTTCACATTTCATCTATGCTTGATCCATTAGAATACTCAATCCATGTAACAGGTATTTCTGTGAAAAAAAGAAAAACAAAAGAGTCATTGATAAATTGTATACAAAGTCCTTGTGTACTTACCTTTCTTTGTTACCTACAGATGAACTGCCAACAGAAAGTATGGATGAACAACAAATGGATGATGGGGACAGAGATCCCAACATGGAGGAATTTTACTTAGACCTCGAGCCAGTGGTGACCCCCCCACAGATAACACCTACCACAGCACAAGGTGAAGCAGCAAAAGGCTCACAAGCTGATTCTCAACATCAGGTGTTGCTTCAAGTAGCAGCCACTATGGAGAGGGTGGAGGAAAGACAAGCAACATTTCTGAGCACACACCGCTCATCAATGCGTAGAATTATGAAAGCTATCCAACATTCCCAAAGCATTAACCTAATGGGTTTTGATAGGCTAGGGGCAGCCATTGAGCAGCAAAACATAATATTGGCTCAAGTGTCTACAGCTTTGCAAGAGGGGAATAGTCTGTGACGTGAGCTGAACACCAGAATGATTCATATGTCAGCACAACTGGTGGCACAACAGCAATTCATTCATCAATCTGTATCAGCATCCTTCTCCGCTGAAACCAGTTTAGAGAGAAATTCCAATAAGCACTGCCCCCAACACTCCTATCTGCCGTGGCCCAAGAACAAGGGGGGGGGGGACTAGGGCGTACACATCCTTCCAACCCAACAAGAGAATCCTTAAGAAGTAAAAAATAGGGTCAGTCCTGTTACATGTTATTATTTGTTTGCCCAAGATTAGAGGCTTGTTTTAGTACTGTTAACCCATACAACTTGAATAAAAAGTTATGTTTCACATTGTGTGAATGAAACCTTGCCAGTTATGCTTATGTCTCCTTTATTATTTATAACAATATATGTTTAAAAATGTCTGATTTCCATCATAGACACAAAACATTATTATTATTTTTCTTGATAACACTTTGCATTATCACAACACTATTTCAACAACAAATAAAATACTTCAATACTTATAACAAAATGTTGTATTAATTAATAATTCCCTAATCTGTCTCAGAATATAGGAGTCATGGAATGACCCAGGGAAGCCAGTAAACACACTCACTATTTTCATATTAGCATCACAGACCACCTGAACATTCAGGGAATGGTAACCGTGACGGTTCACATATACCTGGGAACGCAGTTTAGGTGGTTTCAGCGGTATGTGAGTGTAATCTATTGCACCCAGGACATTGGGAAATCCTGAGATACTATAGAATGCCAGATTATGAGCTCGCCATTGTGGCTCCTTGCTGGGGAAGCAAATATTTGTGCGAGCTAGTTTCTTAAGTGCACTTAACATGAGTCAATTGACGGAAAAAACTCGGCTTTGAAAGTTCAACCACTCTCCCTGTAACTGCCTGAAATGACCCAGTAGCCAGAAAGTGGAGGGCAAACATTAATTTCTGCATCCCAGACAATGCATGGGAACGAGATGTTGCTGGTTCCAAATCCCTCCTCACCTGTTCATAGATGCTCAGGAGGTTAGCACGGTTGAGCCAAAAGAGTTGCACAACCTCCTGGTCAGACAGGTCCATACGCACGTGATACACCCGAGGCTGCTGATGTTCTCTCTCCTCACTCCCTTGTGTGGCTGCAGCAACTACAGCCACACCAGCATTCAGGGCAACACACACACCAGTCAACCTCCATCTTCACACAAAACAAAGCCACATATGATTGTAATTGAGCCCTGCCTTTTATAGATACCATAGGGCTGAAAGCAATCAGGATGGTGATTTCTACCAAATGGCCTCTACTCCAGGGCGATTTGCTAAACGCCGATTTCATGGCGAGATAGAGGCGAATTTATAAAATCGACCTTTGTGAATAGGACGATTTGTATGTCGAACATTGCAAAAATCGCCATGGCGATTTTATGGACGGCGATTTAAGAAAAGCCCCAAATCCTGGGAGTTTGACTTTAGTGAATACGGAGATTGCATCATCGCCGCAAAACTCACACGATTTGTGTCGATTGTGGTCAAAATGACTTTTGTAAATATACCCCAGAGAGTGGGGAACTGTGTTGCTCTCTGATACACATGACTCTGATCCCCTTCCTTTTAGTCTCTGTGAACTGGCCCAGAAGTGTTGATCGTTAATTGTGCCAAGTCATTCACGTTCTGGTATTTGCCAGTACCTAGAGTGTATACTGAAAATACTTACATAGAATCATAGAAAGTGATGGCAGATAAGAGCCACATTGCCCACCCAGTCTGCCCAGTTGTTTATTTCAAATCTCTCAGTGTCATTTGCGTCTCCAACCATTAAGTCCCCAACTTATGTGTCTTTGCACCTACCACTCCTTGTGTGTTTCCTTGTCTCCTTGGGCCTGATCCAGACCTACGCCCGCGAGCGTAGCGTATGATCGCCCGGGCGTATAAACTTTCACGCCCATGACACTCCCATTGATTGTACCGACTTATGGCGGCTGAACCCTACCCTAACTTTTTCAAGCGTCCGTGTGAATTTTCGTACCGATACGCTGGTCGTACGGGGCTTAGCACGCCCATACTGTACAATTTAAATGGCTATCCCCGCCTCTGTGTAGTAACTCGAGTGTCCAGACTATCGTCATACAAAACGCACGCCCCTTGGGTGAAAAATACGCTCAAAATACGCTCACTGTACGCTCATGTCCTTCGGACGACCGGAAGTTGTCATACTGCACATGTGCAGTGCGTTTTTTAGCCCGGTTTTACGCTCCCGAACGGCGTACGATCGCTTGCGGCCGTAGGTCTGGATCAGGTCCCTTGTGTGTAGACCCTATTTACCCTCAGCATGTTTAAACTGTGCTTGCCTCAACCACCTCAGATGGGAGGCTATTCCACTTTCAGTGAAGTAATTTTTCTGCACATTTCTTCTTAATCTACCACCCTCCAGTTTATATTTTTGCTCATGCCGGTCACAACCCTTGATATATTTGATAGTTGCGATTATATCCCCCCCTCACCCTTCTCTGCTCCAAGCTATACATGTTTAGTTCCTCTAGCCTTTCTTGGTATGATTTGTGACACATGCCATAAACCATTTTAGTTGCTCTTCTTTGCACAGTCTCTAATGTATTTATGGACCGTATTCACACATAAGTAAGTGTGGAATATATTTGCAAGTTTTTACGATTTTATAAACTGCACATGCCCGGAACCCAAACATACGTAGTTGAAACATAGTCGACTGATTCACACACACAGATGTCTGCCTTACAACTGAAGCACGCGTCATCACAAGATGAGTCCCACATGCGTGGCTAGAGGGGCAAGACACTTAATGCAAATGAGTTTCACACGGACTCAGGGCCGGATTAACCATGGGGCGATCGGGACAGTCGTCCCAGGGCCCCCACACACAAAGGGCCCCCACAAACTGCTGTGAAAGAGGATGGATGTCAGTGATTGACATCCTCCTCTTAAGCTCAGAGTCTAATGCCGACAGCTGCGATAGTCTGCTTAAGTGGAGGATGTCACTCACTGACATCCATCCTCTTTCACTGGTTTCCAGACAGGCTGTCTTACATACAGACAGCTTATCAGAGCACAGCAAGGCAGCCAATCGGAAGAAAGAGAGAGAGAGCAGCAGGGAGCACTTTCACTTTCATTTTCTTAGTGCCGAGGGCTCCCTGCTTCTCAATGGAGGCCTGATCAGCTTCTTCTGGTAAAGGTAAGCTTTATTGTCTGTCTGTCTGTCTGTCTCATCTCAATCCCTCTGTCTATCTAATCTAATGTGCAGGGAGCCCTTTCACTTTCATTTTCTTAGTGCCGAGGGCTCCCTGCTTCTCAATGGAGGCCTGATCAGCTTCTTCTGGTAAAGGTAAGCTTTATTGTCTGTCTGTCTGTCTGTCTCATATCTATCCCTCTGTCTATCTAATCTAATGTCATTACTGATTATTACAATAATGATAGATAGATAGATAGATAGATAGATAGATAGATAGATAGATAGATAGATAGATAGATGCCTATTACTTGCAGAAAATCAAATAACCTAATACACTGCAGTCACACATATTCCAAGTAACAGGGTGGATTTGCACCATTAACTACCTCCATGCCAATCTCCCAAACTGTGATTGCAACAGGAGCGTCTTCTGCAATCAGTAACACAGAGCATTAAGCTCGGACCACACAGGAGCAGTGTTGTCATTATGCGACTCAGATAGTATTCCAAATCAATCCAGATCCTTGGTCTGAAGCATCATCTTCTAACCCAGATGGCTCCCCTCCATTCTTCTGTGCTCATTATTTTTGTATTCAGTATCCATAATTACATTGCTAACTGAGAGACTTGG
>WWET01000499.1:645532-660588 GCA_011038615.1 Limnodynastes dumerilii
AAAAAACAAACATGGCCTGGCACTCTAGCCATTACCCAGTTACTAATCATGATCTTCTATCTAAAAAAAAAAATTAAGAGAATTAGTTACAAATATCTGTAGATATGTGATATAAGCCACCCGCCACTTACAAGGCTTCTCTGTTAGGTGGTCCTAACTCTAAACTTTAGAGTCCCAATTGTGGGTCACATACCAAATATTTGGCTAGAGTGCCAGGCCATGTTTGTTATATATATACATATACATATCTATATCAATGAGGAATACTCTAAAGAGCATAATGCATATGAAGATGGAAGTGTAGGCTCAAGCTCGGGAATCATGAGCACAAGTGATATCACAAAGATAAAAATGCCCCCTGCCATTCTTCAGTTGACATCCACATGGTAAACAGAGAACCAAAGCCTCAAGCTTTTAGGCTACATAAACATCGGTTGCATTCCCCAGTGAGAAAGTCTTTTTTCCGCAATAGGGACATCCGAAAGTTCTTATTTCAAATACCCCCCAGTTTAAAGTTTTGTTTCCAGAATGGGTGAGTATGCTGATCGGCATACTCACCCATTTAGTTTCAGAAATGCCGCCTCTACCGCAGGACCCGCACCACTGGAAAGGTGAGTAACCTCTCCAGGGTTAGGGTCTGGCTGCGGGGAAGGGAGGGTTAGGGTCAGGCAGCAGGGGATGGAGAGTTAGGGTCAGGCTGCAGGAGAGGGAGGGTTAGGGTCAGGATGCGGGAGATGGAGAGTTAGGGTGAGGATGCAGGGAAGGGTAAATTAGGGTCAGGCTGCGGGAGATGGTGGGTTAGGGTCAGGCTGCGGGAAAGGGAGGGTTAGGGTCAGGCTATGGAGAAGGGAGGGTTAACGTTAGGGTAATGGAAGGGAAGGGTTAGGGTTAAAATTAGGGGAAGGGTTGGGGTAGCAATGTCTCATCGAGGCATATACAATCGCAATGGTTCGAACTGGCTGCGATAAAACGGCCCTATCGAAATAGAATATCTGGAGAACCACACCCGTTAAACATACAGCTGCTGTGTGATTATAATGAATGCATGTGTTCGCTTTGATTGAAACAATAAATGGCATATCTTTTAACACTGCTGTTATGTTACCATTTTGTGTTTGACTTTAAATTTGAAAAGGTACATTTATTTGCAGTTTGGGCATGATTTCATTGTTTGTTGTAAACCTTTTTTAAACATAAGTTGTTTTTTTTTATTTAACTTGTAGCATGTTTGCATTGTTTGTGTGTGACCTAGAGATACTAATTTTGTTTAAGTCTAATGTATTTAGATATTTATTATTTTGATATATATGTTATAACATAAATTCTTTCTTAAGTGTGAGTCAGGGCCCTGACTACTTGCATGGCTACACTGGTTGCTAAATGGCACGGTCACATCTTTTACTGACAGTCTGAAACAGAAATTCAGCAAAGGACGCAGCTGTGTCACTAGGTATCTGATATGACAAGTTATAGGCTTTTATCGCAGAAACACTTCAATTCTCAACTCCTTCCTGCATTGCAATGTCACTTGACTCCCCATTTCTCTGCAGCAAAAAAGAGTTAAGTGTTAATAACTTTCCATCAGCAGTCATTAGGTAATTACGGGTTAAATTTTATAATATTTTTAAAAACAAATTGTTAATTATTAAAATACAACAATATCAAATAGTTTGGTGGGCAGTCTCTCTATTCATGAATGGGCATTATAATAGTACTGTACCTTAGAGATATATATATAATTTTTATTAACAGGTTTTTATATAGTGCTATCAGATTATGTAGCGCTTTACAGAGAATATTTCACATACACAGCAGTCCCTACCCCATTGGAGTTACATACGAAGGTCCCTATCATATACATACACATACATACACACACACACACACACACACACACATACACATATATATATAGGGTAGTCAGTCCCCGGTTAGAAAATGCTAATTTCGAAAATCTGTATTTCGACCACTAAATTGCGAATTTTCGCTATTTCGAAAGTTCGCAATTTCGAATTTTCGCTATTTCGAACGTTCCCTATTTCGAATGTAATAGGTTATGAAACATGCACATTTCGATTGTATTTCTATTTCGATTGTTGTATTTTCGATTATTCTCTATTGCTATTATTCTCAATTTCGAACAATTCTATTTCATAAAGCTCCCTATTCAGAATATACTTCTATTTCTACATTTCTATTTTCGAATTTTCTCTATAACTCCCTATTCAGAATATACTTTTATTTCTACATTTCTATTTTCGAATTTTCTCTATAACTCCCTATTCAGAATATACTTTTATTTCTACATTTCTATTTTCGAATTTTCTCTATAACTCCCTATTCAGAATATACTTTTATTTCTACATTTCTATTTTCGAATTTTCTCTATAACTCCCTATTCAGAATATACTTTTATTTCTACATTTCTATTTTCGAATTTTCTCTATAACTCCCTATTCAGAATATACTTTTATTTCTACATTTCTATTTTCGAATTTTCTCTATAACTCCCTATTCAGAATATACTTTTATTTCTACATTTCTATTTTCGAATTTTCTCTATAACTCCCTATTCAGAATATACTTTTATTTCTACATTTCTATTTTCGAATTTTCTCTATAACTCCCTATTCAGAATATACTTTTATTTCTACATTTCTATTTTCGAATTTTCTCTATAACTCCCTATTCAGAATATACTTTTATTTCTACATTTCTATTTTCGAATTTTCTCTATAACTCCCTATTCAGAATATACTTTTATTTCTACATTTCTATTTTCGAATTTTCTCTATAACTCCCTATTCAGAATATACTTTTATTTCTACATTTCTATTTTCGAATTTTCTCTATAACTCCCTATTCAGAATATACTTTTATTTCTACATTTCTATTTTCGAATTTTCTCTATAACTCCCTATTCAGAATATACTTTTATTTCTACATTTCTATTTTCGAATTTTCTCTATAACTCCCTATTCAGAATATACTTTTATTTCTACATTTCTATTTTCGAATTTTCTCTATAACTCCCTATTCAGAATATACTTTTATTTCTACATTTCTATTTTCGAATTTTCTCTATAACTCCCTATTCAGAATATACTTTTATTTCTACATTTCTATTTTCGAATTTTCTCTATAACTCCCTATTCAGAATATACTTTTATTTCTACATTTCTATTTTCGAATTTTCTCTATAACTCCCTATTCAGAATATACTTTTATTTCTACATTTCTATTTTCGAATTTTCTCTATAACTCCCTATTCAGAATATACTTTTATTTCTACATTTCTATTTTCGAATTTTCTCTATAACTCCCTATTCAGAATATACTTTTATTTCTACATTTCTATTTTCGAATTTTCTCTATAACTCCCTATTCAGAATATACTTTTATTTCTACATTTCTATTTTCGAATTTTCTCTATAACTCCCTATTCAGAATATACTTTTATTTCTACATTTCTATTTTCGAATTTTCTCTATAACTCCCTATTCAGAATATACTTTTATTTCTACATTTCTATTTTCGAATTTTCTCTATAACTCCCTATTCAGAATATACTTTTATTTCTACATTTCTATTTTCGAATTTTCTCTATAACTCCCTATTCAGAATATACTTTTATTTCTACATTTCTATTTTCGAATTTTCTCTATAACTCCCTATTCAGAATATACTTTTATTTCTACATTTCTATTTTCGAATTTTCTCTATAACTCCCTATTCAGAATATACTTTTATTTCTACATTTCTATTTTCGAATTTTCTCTATAACTCCCTATTCAGAATATACTTTTATTTCTACATTTCTATTTTCGAATTTTCTCTATAACTCCCTATTCAGAATATACTTTTATTTCTACATTTCTATTTTCGAATTTTCTCTATAACTCCCTATTCAGAATATACTTTTATTTCTACATTTCTATTTTCGAATTTTCTCTATAACTCCCTATTCAGAATATACTTTTATTTCTACATTTCTATTTTCGAATTTTCTCTATAACTCCCTATTCAGAATATACTTTTATTTCTACATTTCTATTTTCGAATTTTCTCTATAACTCCCTATTCAGAATATACTTTTATTTCTACATTTCTATTTTCGAATTTTCTCTATAACTCCCTATTCAGAATATACTTTTATTTCTACATTTCTATTTTCGAATTTTCTCTATAACTCCCTATTCAGAATATACTTTTATTTCTACATTTCTATTTTCGAATTTTCTCTATAACTCCCTATTCAGAATATACTTTTATTTCTACATTTCTATTTTCGAATTTTCTCTATAACTCCCTATTCAGAATATACTTTTATTTCTACATTTCTATTTTCGAATTTTCTCTATAACTCCCTATTCAGAATATACTTTTATTTCTACATTTCTATTTTCGAATTTTCTCTATAACTCCCTATTCAGAATATACTTTTATTTCTACATTTCTATTTTCGAATTTTCTCTATAACTCCCTATTCAGAATATACTTTTATTTCTACATTTCTATTTTCGAATTTTCTCTATAACTCCCTATTCAGAATATACTTTTATTTCTACATTTCTATTTTCGAATTTTCTCTATAACTCCCTATTCAGAATATACTTTTATTTCTACATTTCTATTTTCGAATTTTCTCTATAACTCCCTATTCAGAATATACTTTTATTTCTACATTTCTATTTTCGAATTTTCTCTATAACTCCCTATTCAGAATATACTTTTATTTCTACATTTCTATTTTCGAATTTTCTCTATAACTCCCTATTCAGAATATACTTTTATTTCTACATTTCTATTTTCGAATTTTCTCTATAACTCCCTATTCAGAATATACTTTTATTTCTACATTTCTATTTTCGAATTTTCTCTATAACTCCCTATTCAGAATATACTTTTATTTCTACATTTCTATTTTCGAATTTTCTCTATAACTCCCTATTCAGAATATACTTTTATTTCTACATTTCTATTTTCGAATTTTCTCTATAACTCCCTATTCAGAATATACTTTTATTTCTACATTTCTATTTTCGAATTTTCTCTATAACTCCCTATTCAGAATATACTTTTATTTCTACATTTCTATTTTCGAATTTTCTCTATAACTCCCTATTCAGAATATACTTTTATTTCTACATTTCTATTTTCGAATTTTCTCTATAACTCCCTATTCAGAATATACTTTTATTTCTACATTTCTATTTTCGAATTTTCTCTATAACTCCCTATTCAGAATATACTTTTATTTCTACATTTCTATTTTCGAATTTTCTCTATAACTCCCTATTCAGAATATACTTTTATTTCTACATTTCTATTTTCGAATTTTCTCTATAACTCCCTATTCAGAATATACTTTTATTTCTACATTTCTATTTTCGAATTTTCTCTATAACTCCCTATTCAGAATATACTTTTATTTCTACATTTCTATTTTCGAATTTTCTCTATAACTCCCTATTCAGAATATACTTTTATTTCTACATTTCTATTTTCGAATTTTCTCTATAACTCCCTATTCAGAATATACTTTTATTTCTACATTTCTATTTTCGAATTTTCTCTATAACTCCCTATTCAGAATATACTTTTATTTCTACATTTCTATTTTCGAATTTTCTCTATAACTCCCTATTCAGAATATACTTTTATTTCTACATTTCTATTTTCGAATTTTCTCTATAACTCCCTATTCAGAATATACTTTTATTTCTACATTTCTATTTTCGAATTTTCTCTATAACTCCCTATTCAGAATATACTTTTATTTCTACATTTCTATTTTCGAATTTTCTCTATAACTCCCTATTCAGAATATACTTTTATTTCTACATTTCTATTTTCGAATTTTCTCTATAACTCCCTATTCAGAATATACTTTTATTTCTACATTTCTATTTTCGAATTTTCTCTATAACTCCCTATTCAGAATATACTTTTATTTCTACATTTCTATTTTCGAATTTTCTCTATAACTCCCTATTCAGAATATACTTTTATTTCTACATTTCTATTTTCGAATTTTCTCTATAACTCCCTATTCAGAATATACTTTTATTTCTACATTTCTATTTTCGAATTTTCTCTATAACTCCCTATTCAGAATATACTTTTATTTCTACATTTCTATTTTCGAATTTTCTCTATAACTCCCTATTCAGAATATACTTTTATTTCTACATTTCTATTTTCGAATTTTCTCTATAACTCCCTATTCAGAATATACTTTTATTTCTACATTTCTATTTTCGAATTTTCTCTATAACTCCCTATTCAGAATATACTTTTATTTCTACATTTCTATTTTCGAATTTTCTCTATAACTCCCTATTCAGAATATACTTTTATTTCTACATTTCTATTTTCGAATTTTCTCTATAACTCCCTATTCAGAATATACTTTTATTTCTACATTTCTATTTTCGAATTTTCTCTATAACTCCCTATTCAGAATATACTTTTATTTCTACATTTCTATTTTCGAATTTTCTCTATAACTCCCTATTCAGAATATACTTTTATTTCTACATTTCTATTTTCGAATTTTCTCTATAACTCCCTATTCAGAATATACTTTTATTTCTACATTTCTATTTTCGAATTTTCTCTATAACTCCCTATTCAGAATATACTTTTATTTCTACATTTCTATTTTCGAATTTTCTCTATAACTCCCTATTCAGAATATACTTTTATTTCTACATTTCTATTTTCGAATTTTCTCTATAACTCCCTATTCAGAATATACTTTTATTTCTACATTTCTATTTTCGAATTTTCTCTATAACTCCCTATTCAGAATATACTTTTATTTCTACATTTCTATTTTCGAATTTTCTCTATAACTCCCTATTCAGAATATACTTTTATTTCTACATTTCTATTTTCGAATTTTCTCTATAACTCCCTATTCAGAATATACTTTTATTTCTACATTTCTATTTTCGAATTTTCTCTATAACTCCCTATTCAGAATATACTTTTATTTCTACATTTCTATTTTCGAATTTTCTCTATAACTCCCTATTCAGAATATACTTTTATTTCTACATTTCTATTTTCGAATTTTCTCTATAACTCCCTATTCAGAATATACTTTTATTTCTACATTTCTATTTTCGAATTTTCTCTATAACTCCCTATTCAGAATATACTTTTATTTCTACATTTCTATTTTCGAATTTTCTCTATAACTCCCTATTCAGAATATACTTTTATTTCTACATTTCTATTTTCGAATTTTCTCTATAACTCCCTATTCAGAATATACTTTTATTTCTACATTTCTATTTTCGAATTTTCTCTATAACTCCCTATTCAGAATATACTTTTATTTCTACATTTCTATTTTCGAATTTTCTCTATAACTCCCTATTCAGAATATACTTTTATTTCTACATTTCTATTTTCGAATTTTCTCTATAACTCCCTATTCAGAATATACTTTTATTTCTACATTTCTATTTTCGAATTTTCTCTATAACTCCCTATTCAGAATATACTTTTATTTCTACATTTCTATTTTCGAATTTTCTCTATAACTCCCTATTCAGAATATACTTTTATTTCTACATTTCTATTTTCGAATTTTCTCTATAACTCCCTATTCAGAATATACTTTTATTTCTACATTTCTATTTTCGAATTTTCTCTATAACTCCCTATTCAGAATATACTTTTATTTCTACATTTCTATTTTCGAATTTTCTCTATAACTCCCTATTCAGAATATACTTTTATTTCTACATTTCTATTTTCGAATTTTCTCTATAACTCCCTATTCAGAATATACTTTTATTTCTACATTTCTATTTTCGAATTTTCTCTATAACTCCCTATTCAGAATATACTTTTATTTCTACATTTCTATTTTCGAATTTTCTCTATAACTCCCTATTCAGAATATACTTTTATTTCTACATTTCTATTTTCGAATTTTCTCTATAACTCCCTATTCAGAATATACTTTTATTTCTACATTTCTATTTTCGAATTTTCTCTATAACTCCCTATTCAGAATATACTTTTATTTCTACATTTCTATTTTCGAATTTTCTCTATAACTCCCTATTCAGAATATACTTTTATTTCTACATTTCTATTTTCGAATTTTCTCTATAACTCCCTATTCAGAATATACTTTTATTTCTACATTTCTATTTTCGAATTTTCTCTATAACTCCCTATTCAGAATATACTTTTATTTCTACATTTCTATTTTCGAATTTTCTCTATAACTCCCTATTCAGAATATACTTTTATTTCTACATTTCTATTTTCGAATTTTCTCTATAACTCCCTATTCAGAATATACTTTTATTTCTACATTTCTATTTTCGAATTTTCTCATTCGGTATGCGAACGATTCGCATTCCGCTTTTTTCGCAAAATACATGTATTCTACTAGAAGATTTTCGAAATTCAGATTTTCGAAATTGACCATTATTCTACTTTGCTCTGTATCGAAATGTACACTATTCTAAATATAGCTGTATTCGAAATACAGACTTTCGAATTAGAAAAATTATAATTTCAGACTAGTATAAATAGAAACATTTAGGTGAATGCATTTTTCGAATTTTAGCAATTCGGAGAAAATTCGCATTCGCAAAAGAAAATTCGCAATTCGAATTTTCGAAATTGGGATTTTCTAACCGGGGACCCACACCCGTCTGACACATATCTACATACATAAAGTAATATAGATGTAAAAATAAGTTCACTTACCTCTTAACTGCTTCTTTTCTATCTTTAATTTTCTTCAGATATCAGACGGAGAACACAAAATTGTAACTCATATGCCATATGTATTACATCTATTTATCTATCTATTTAGTCATATTTAGTATGACATCTACATCTCTCTGGATGTGGAGGCACATGAATCAGAACTACTGAGGAGGTTGCAGAACATAATGGGAAATACTAGAGAGAGGCTGCATACACATGATGGAGATCACTGGGGAGGCTGCAGCCACATGATGGGGGATAATATGGAGGCGGCAGAAACATGATCGGGACTACTGGCTAGGCTGCAGATACATGACAGGGAGTACTGGGGAGGCTGTAGACATATGTAGCTCTCACACACAAACACACTCATTACTGCTCTCCCTCTCATACACATAATTACCCTCCTTCTCTCTCTCTCTCACACACACATACACATAATTGCTCCCGCTTCTTCTCTCTCTTATTTATAAACATAAATGTTGTATTCTCTCTAACACATACACATAACTTACTGACTTCTCCCTCTCTCTCTCTCTCTCTCTCTCTTTCTCTCTCTCTCTTTCTCTCTCTCACACGCACATAACTGCCTCCACTCTCTCTCTCTCTCATACATACACACATTTCAATGCGCCCCCTAGATTTGCTGCCCTAGCCTGCAGCCCTATCAGCCTATTGGCTGATCATACCTATTTGCTTGACTACGGGAACTTTCTTCTGTGTATGACACTGATGGATACATGGACCCCTCACACTGTCAGTGATGTAAAACATTTTGGGAAACTTGCTCACTTTTTATGGTAACTGCCTCGTGGTTTCATTTCTCTTCTATGTCTGTCTGGCCGGCATGTCCGTGAAGCCATGCCCCTTTTCCAGACACCCACAAAGCCATGCCCCCTTTTAGAGGTAAGAAAGAGTGAAGGCTTAATTAAGCCTGAAAGATATTAAACTCCCTGGGCCGGATCCAGACCTATGAGTGCCTTACGGGCGCTTGAGGTCATTATGACCATTCTCAGAGCAGGGAGTACACACCCCCTGCACTTCCCAATATCGGTAGTAAATCTGGACATTTATGTGTCCAGATTCCTACCTTAACTTTTACAATCATGTACGGCCGCATACCTAATCGTAACAGATTGTACCGGAGATTCCTGCCCAGTCCCTTCATTAGCATGTCTTCACGGCAGAGATACAACATGCGTAAAGGGGGGAAGGCCCCTTTCTTGTAAGAGCCGTAGTATGTAATGTTCGTTACATACGCCGACCCTTACGGAGAAGTAGGAAGGTTGTGCGCATGCGAGCAGTACGCAATTCCTCTCTTGGACGGAACCGAGGATCGGGACCCCTGTTTGCGAGCAGGCATGACCTTCAACTCACCCTGGTTGCTGTGCAGAGGGGGTAGGACAGTGGCAAACACAGGATTTCGGAAGGGGGTTTCCAAATCCAGAATCAAAGAGAAAAATGTAACCGCAATAATCCTGCAAAATACAATTTATGGTGTAGTTCAACTGTTTTAATACAAATAACAATAAATAATTTTTTAGGCATAAAACTTGCTTATACACATTGTGTAACAGTATGTATGAACAACATTAAAACTACAAGTGGAATTTCAACATACAGTATTCTAAACTAAACATAATCTGAGTACATAAAAGCTGTGGGAAAGAAAAAGTAGAGATGTTGCCCATAACAGATTTTAGCTCTCACTTTCCTATTAGATACTAGAAAATGTCAGCTACAATTAAATTGGTTGATATGGGCAACATCTCCACTTGTTCTTTCAAGCAGCTTAGTAAATCTTACTAAAGTCGATTTGTGTGAAATTGCTAGAGATGTGTCGTGTTTACTAGCGATTTTCAAATCACAGTATGTACTATTGTTTTTTAATTCTCAAATCGCATGAGTTTGTTGAGTTTTGAAATCGCTTTTGTTTACATCGCTCGTGAGATTTTTAGCATGGTGAACATACAAATCCTTGGATTTACTAAGGTCTTTTGAGCTCAAATCACTGATAATTAGGGAAAAAATCATCGGAGTTGAAAAAGGTGCTTCAGGCTGGCGATTTTGACCAAATCGCTTTTAATTGTACTGATTTAAAGGCTGCAGCCTATATAAACCAGCACCCAAGCATCCCCAGTTGCTTTACATTTTACCAATTGTAAAGATGGCCTGTTTTGTAAATATGCTGCACACTTTATTTGTAAGGTGTGCTGCTTCCATTATTGAGACCACAGCAAGGTCTGCTGTGGATGAGGAAGAACATCACCTGCTCCAGGTCCCGCAGAGAAGATGCATACTGCATCAAGTGCATTCCTTTGGTCTGCGTTTGGACCTGGACTCCCTCTCAGATCAAGAGGTTGTGCAGTTGTTTTGTCTGAACCGTACTAACCTCCTGAGCCTTTATGAGCAGGTGAGGAGGGATTTGGAACCACCAACATCAAGGTCCCATGCAGTTTCTGGGCTGCACAAATTAATGCTCTCGATTTACTTTATGGCAACTGGTTCCTTCCAGTCTGTGACCGGAAGAGTGATTGGAATTTCACAGGCGAGCTTTTCACGTCACTTTTCTCAGGTGTTAAGTGCACTGGCTAAAGTGTTGCATACATATATCTGCTTCCCCAGCCAGGAGTCACAGTGGCGAGACCTCAAGTTAGCTTTTTACAATCGCTCTGCATTTCCCAATGTACTGGGAGCGATAAACTCCACTCATATAGTGCTGAGACTACCTAAGAATAAATCTTATCTGTTCATTAATCGCCACCATTATCATTCCGGTGGCCGTATGTGTAAGAACGGCATTTCTGCTGTTCTGCGCATGTGCCGGGCAGATGTTGCTCAACATAATTCATGGCTTTGGGTGCCATGGATCTGGCGTCCGTAACTATGCTGTAGTTACGGAAGCTAGGAGGGGGGAGGGAGGGTAATTAGGAAGGGAGGGCTGGGTTTGACAGATTACGCTCCTGTGTGAGTGTAGTTACACACAGTTACGCCGACTGAAGTTAGTGTAGTCTTCAGCCGGCGTAACTGTGTGTAACTATGCTCACACATGGGGAGTGACAGGGGGAGTGCACCAGAGCTACACTGGCCGTACTTACGGACAAAGGGCCAGTGTACCTCTGGATCAGGCCCTGCGAGCCTTACATATGTAGTGGCCACCTATATTCCAGCTTAATATGTATTCTTTCTATTGCTGTTTTATAAATGATATGTATTTATACTTATACATTTTCTTTCAACCGTCTTTTGGTTTTATTGTGTCTTATAGTATGTAAACTATATTAACTTAAGTAAATAATATATCTTCCATTCTGTTTTAAGTTGTGGATACACAACTCTCCTACATTGTACTTTAGGCTGCATTCACCTAGTCACTCTTCATGGAGGCCACATAAGCACAGGCAACCCAAACCTCCTTCACCCCCTCTTATTGTCTGTAAAGAATATATAGGACTGCTAATCTTAAAATTCATAATGTACTTTATTGTGCAAGCTCTCTAGACTCCCTAATATAACCCACATGTTATACATGTGTGTTCTATTAGAAGTCTGAAAAAGGCACATGCTCAGGGACTAACCTGCTCCCAAAACGCTGAAATGGCTGATCAGGACAGTGACTCACTACACACTGAGTCACTGTACCAGTGTGACACTGGAGAGGAGCTGCTGCACTTGCGCACTTGCCTGTTTTTTTTTAAACTTAAAAAAGCAGCAGTGGGGGGGTGGGGCACTGATCTAAGGGGACACAGTCGGGGCACTCATCTAAGGGGATAAAGTGGGGGCACCACTCCTAATAATTGGAGGAGAGTGAGTATGCCGATCCTAACATACACAGAGCAGTGGGCAGTGTGCTAGCCACACTCACTCTCCCTGTAAGTAAGACACCAGCTCCAGCAGTACTTCTGTTACCTATGAAGAAGACAGACTCAGAGCGCCAATCCTAGCATACAGTGTATGTTAGGATCAATGCTCTGAGACTGTTTCATTGGTAATAGAAATGCTGCTGCAGTTGGTCTCTTACTTACAGGGAGAGTGATTCCAACATACACAGAGCAACTGACACACTGCTGACAGCTCTGTGTATGTTAGGATGTCTCCCTGTAAGACAGCAGCTGCACCAGCATTTCTGTTACTTGGAGGAGACAGTCTCAGAGCGCCGATCCTAATATACACTGAGCACTCAGTACACTAAATATTTTTTTTTTACTTACATTTTTTTTCCAGTTTGTAAAAGGGGGTTGCCGGGCAACTGGAACCCCCCCTGGGTGCACCACTGGAGGAGTCTGCTGCTACGTGTCTTCAGTGGTATTTAAGATTTTTGCTAGACTCCAGACATCTCTGCAGAAAAAGAGAGAAACCTTTTATTATGTCTCATTACTCTCTCACTACTTTTCTGTCACTCTCTATCCTATTAGTATTCTCTTGCTTAGCTTACTATTTCTATACTTTATCTCCTCTTTTTGTCATTCCCTTGCTAGCTCCTTTCCTTCTTTTGCGGTTCCCCCCTTTCCTGTATTACCTTGTATATTGCTGGTATTGCTCCACAGAGCTGAAAGGAGCACTGCCTCCCCGGAGCTGATCCCCGGTATACCACTGCCAAGTGCTGGCTGTGGGGTTGGGCCCCAGGGGGCGTGGAATGCAAGTGGGGGCTGCGCAGGTGGAGGGACCTCCTGCCTTTCCACTTGATGTGCTCCCGACTGGACAAGCAGAGGCCGCAAGGCGTTCCCGGAGGGAACCACCACTGGCCTCCACGTGAAGGAGTCTCTTCTACCGTGGTCATGCGCCGGAAGTCACACTGCTCCGGTCCACAGGCAGTGACTAGAATGAAGGGGAGGAAGAGATCATCTTTCTCCTCAGGTGAGGGGCTCTCCTGTAGCAGACACCCAGGGCGCACCCCCAAACAGCAGATGATCATCAGTGGCTTGGAAGGGCACAGTGCAAAAACAGAGGAGAAGGTAATCCTCCTCCTCCTTAGAGAGAATGTCTGCTGGTCAGGAGATTGGGAGTGACCTAAAACTGACAGGCGACACACATTCATAGCCAAAGGAAAAGAAGGCACAGGGGAGGCCATGGGCATATGAGCCACAGCACCAGGGGCAGATATGCCAGCAGCAGACATCACTATTCCCCTCATAGGCACATCAGGCACCATAGCAGAAGGGACAGCAGGGTTTCCCATTGTAACCACTGCAATAATAAGCCCCATTATGGGGGTCATGTTAGGAGGCACCACTCTAGCTCACATATGTCGCATTGCTGCTCCACTAATCACAGGGATAGATCCTTCAGCCACCAGGAGTTTCATAGAAGGGTTAGCTTAGGGTCTACTTCAGCAAATACTAGCCCCATGGGGCGCAGTGTTGTGGGGGGCAGGACAACCGCTAACTTAGCTTCTCTCCCCCAGCAGAAATGCAGAAGCCAAGGATGTGAGAGGGAGAGGTCTTTAACAGCTTCAGGCTCAGTGGAGGTGGTTGCCCTTCCTTGTACGAGCATGGATAAACAGGCCCCACCTGCATACCTGCCTGATCCTCCTCTACCTCCTCCAGTAGTCGCGGTGGAACCGCCTTCCCTGGGTGAGTCATTTTCCCCTTTACGGGAAACTGGGGAAACGTTCACAGGATAGTGCGTGGCAGCATCATCAAAGGCCACCAATCTTATTAGGTCTCACGGCAGCTCGGGCAGCGTCAGACTTGGTCTATTTTACCTATACTGCTTTGAAGCACGGCTTGCGTACCAGTGTTGAGGATAAAATTAGGAGGGGTAGGTACGTAGACATTTTTACATTCAATATTGATGGCAAAAAAGTGCTGAAAGCAGCAAAAAAGAAAGAAGGCATTTAGAGAGGAGCAATATAAATCATACGACACCTGGCTATATTGCTTTTATACATTCGCTGATTGCAGGGCCGCCATCAGAAATTGTGGGGCCCGGGACTGACTTAATATGCTGAGAACCAGTCATACACTGGATTTATGTGGCATAGAGATTTTTTTTTTACATATTAAAAAATAAATGATTCCATATTATAAGGTATAAGATCCATCTCAGTAATAAAAAATTTCATATAAATATTCCAGCACTGCATTATATGTATATATAAATATAAATTATCATTCATTTCTCCCCCCCAGTATCCCCATCATGCCTCAAGCCCCCCCCGGTATCATGTCTCCAGCCCCCTCAAGTATCCCCATCATGTCTTCAGCTCCCCCCCAGTATCCTCATCATGTCTATAGCCCCCTCAGTATCCTCATCATATCTCCAGCACCCCTCAGTATCCCCATCATTTCTCAAGCCCCCCCACTATCCCATCA
>WWET01000499.1:660781-672204 GCA_011038615.1 Limnodynastes dumerilii
TTTTTTTTCTTTAACCTAATCAATCATGATGCTTTAAACTAATTTCATCCTGTAATGGCAAATCAAATATTGCATAGTCATATTCCCAATTTTTTATACAATATAAATATTTATATCCCTAAAAAACTAATTTTAATTAAATAAATTAATAATAATCCAGAAGAAATTACAATCTGTCTAATAAAATAGACCTGCTCATTCTAACAAAACTACCATTTATTTATTTATTTATTTATTCATGTATTTGTTATGTCCAGCTTAGTTCTGCACTCTGGTATCACCTTTAGGGGATTGCTGTAAAACAGAATACAAGATTTAGTTATCAGCATATAATTTCAAACATTATCATGGTGTCACTTTGGAATTATATAAGTATGCATACACTTGTAATTTGATATAAGAATTAATAAAATACCTGGCCAAGTTATAACTCCAAATAATTATATTCTGATAAGGATGCTTTGTTCTAAAAATCCTTTAAAAAAACTTGTTTATAGGGGATCCCCATCATGTCTCCAGGTCCCCCCAGTATCCCCCATCATGTGTTCCAGCCCCCCCTGGTATTCTCAAGATGGCGGTGGCAAATCCCTCCTCTGCTATCTAGCAACAGCCTATCCCTGTTGCTAAGTAGCAGAGAAGGGACCCCTCTCCACCTTACCTCTGCATTCTAAAAGTTCCTGCCAGATCCAAGATGGTGGCCCGGGGTCCTTCTTTAGTTAGTAAACTCTCCCTCCCCTGCAGCCTGACCCTAACCCTCCCTTCTCCGCAGCCTGACAATAACCCTGGAGAGGTTACTCCCCTTTCCTGCGGTAGCGTTTCCGAAACGGAATGGGTTTGTAGGCCGATCGGCATACTAACCCATTCTGAAAAAAAAATTCAAAACTGGGGGGTATTCAAAGTAGGGACATCCGAAAAGGAACTTTCGGATGTCCCTATTTCGGAAATAAGACTTTCTAATCGGGGAATGCAACCAGTGTTTTTTACATTCTCTCTCTCTATCTCTCTTTTTTTTTTGTATAAGTATTCCAGCTCTGCATGTTATAATTATGCACTGGATTTGGTACAGAGATTTTTTTTTACATATTATTAAAAAATAACTGATTTACTTACCTTTTTTTTTCTTAGTGTATCACAGTCTCTCCATCTCTTCCTCACAGTCACAGCTTCTTCTGCAGCTCTAGGGCACAGTATTTGGTGGCCTGACGGCACTTCACCCCATGTGATGATGTCACGTTGTGACATCACACACAGAGTGCCGCAGACCTTCGGCACTGTAGCAGAGGTCTAAAACGCAGGGCCTTCCTCCCTTGCATTCAGACCTCTGCGAGCATAGAATAATAGCGGCGATGATCTACTAGTGTCCTGGGTAGGACAGAAAGAAGGCCAGGTGCTATCACAGGCCCCCTCTCTGTCCAGGCCCGGGACACTAGCCCCGGCTGTCCCCCCCTGATGTTGGCCCTGGCTGATTGCTATTTGTCCACGCTCTCTACTGAATTTAGTGGCATGTTTAGTTGCCTTCACTTGGTACATGAAATTCATGTGCAGAATAAAGGTGGCATGAATATGATGAAACTTTTCGGAAGCATCACGATGGCCAGCCTAGCTTAAGCTGTGGCTTTACCAGTGGCCGCACCTTCCAGGTTTTCAGCATTTGTTAAGGCTATGACAATTCCTCCTGCATGCGTTGTGCAAAATGTAAATTCTGACATTCTTGTCTCCGTTGTGGCTCAAGTCACCCAGTCAGGGATTGTCCAAAGCCCCCGAACACCCCAGCCTCTTACAGAACTGCCGATGCACCTGGATCTAGGCCAATTCGCCCATTAAACTGGACAAGCTCGGGGAATGGTTGGGGAAATACCCTAACAGACCAGCAGCGGATTTCCTTTTTCATGGTTTTGATAAAAGGATTTTGCCTCCCCATTAAAGGAGTGGTGTCCAAGGTCTTGCCCTGAAATTTGAAACCCGCTTCACAATTTCCTTTGGAACTCAAACAGAAGTTGGCAAAAGAACTGATGGCCGGTACTTTTTCATGTCCCCCTTTAAAAGATCTGGTTGTATCACCTGTTGGCATGGTTCCCAAGAAGGTTCCTGAGAAGTTCTGCCTTATATAGCATATGTCCCATCTCAGGGGATCTTCCGTTAATGATGCCATACCAGAGTCCCTGGCCATTGTCACATACCAGTAATTCAAAGAAGCGCTTATGTTAGTTCATGGTTTTGGCACAGAAGCACTGATGGCCAAAGTGGATGTTGAGTCCACTTTTTGCCTGTTACCACTACAACAAGATTAGTTACCTTTCATGGGTTTGCACTTAAAAGGTACATGTTTTGTGGCTAAATGCCTACCCATGGGATGTTCAGTCTCCTACGCCTGATTCATTTAGCTCATTCTTACACTGGTGTGTGGATGTCATGGGGTGGCTCACTATTTAGATGATTTCCTGGTTGTTGGGCCTGGGATTCCAGGTGCTGTGCAGAACTACTTTTTTCTGTGCAAGCTCTGTTTTACTCTCTGAGGTTGTCGATCGCATACGATAAAATGGAGGGAAAAATATCTTGCCTGTCCTTCCTGTATATCGAGATTGACACGGTCCAGGACGTGTGTAGGCTGCAGCAGGACAAAGTTATGCAGCTAAGAATGGGAATTGATGAGGTTCTGCTAGCTTCCCATATGATGCTTTCCAAATTCAATCATTGTTAGGTTCACTCCACTTTGTGTGCAAAGTCATTCCCATGGGAAGGGTTTCTTTCTGCAGGATGGAGAGAACAACAGTGGGTTTAACTAGCCCACGGGCAAAAATGTAAATATCCCCAGCCATGACCATGACTTAAAAATCTGGAGGACTTTCCTTCAGAATTTTAATGGTGCCAGGGTTTGCTCCGGCACTTAGTATTACTAAGTAACCCTTTGCCCTTTATACATGTGGCAGGTGGTGTCTTGGGACTAGAATCACTGGCTTTGCAATCCCTTTCCCCAAGACACTGCAGACCTATAGGGCCGCCTATGAGGTTTGGACTTCCCACCGGGAAGCACATTTAGGTGATTCGAATAGCAACACTGGCTGCTTACATGGGTACATGATGGACTTGTATGCCTGTGAGAAATCCAAGGCATACATGTCCAGCATGTTAGCAGGACTGGCTTTCTTTTCTAAACTTCACGGGTGGTCTGACATAACTAAGGACTTCCTGATCTCGCAGCTGCTGAGGGGTTGGGCGAGGCTTTGTTGTCATCCGTCTCAAAGTCATTGGCCCATCACTGTGCCAATTTTCGCTCACCTTCTAGGGGCAGTCATGGAGTCCCCTTATGAGGCAGTGCTGTTTAAGACCGCCTTTTCGGTAGCATATGCCAGCACTTTTTTTATTGGGGAACTAGTTGTCTGGTCCAAACGATCACTGTCTTCGGGTTTCCTCGTGACCAATGTATGTTTGTTAGATTCTACAGTGCAGGATTCATGAAGTAAAACGGACCAGATGGTCGAGGTCGGTGGATGACACTGCATAAACACATGGACGCAACCATTTGCCCCATATTTCTTAGTGCAGTTTATTCATGTATCCACCTGGAGGACTGCCCGATTTGGCTAGTGCATGCTGACAGATTACCTTTGTCTTACTACCAATTTTGAGCTGTCTTTCAGAGCTACTTGCTGGACATTGGCTTGGAGGCTGTGGAGTTTGGGACCCACTCCTTCCGTATTGGGGCAGCGACTTCCACAGCAGAGAGAGGTGCTTCGGTCTCAGATATCCAGGCACTGGGGAGGTGGCAATCCTCTGCCTACAAGTGTTACATCTGGCCGCATAAAACCTAATATCACAGTCAATGTGTTTTGTGAAGACAGCATGTTCCCTCTTTTTCTCACTTCCCACTGAGACCCTGAACAGGCACTGGATAAGCTGGCACTGCTTGCTGCTTTGCAGGGGCGTGAAGGAATTTTCTCCTCCTAGCCTAGGGCAACAATTAATACCCCTTACATAGAAAAGATTCCCGCTGAGATTTGAAGTTTTTACCTTCACCCAGGCGCTGACAGCATCCATTTGTTAATCCTTTGCCAGGAAAGCTTTGATTGTAAATTCAGCTTTGTGGTTGAAATTAAGGTCAGTCACTCATCTCTTTTATATTATTTTTCACGTTGGCCGCGGGTAAGCAGAAGTTCTTGATATTTAACCACTCCTTTATCTATTGGGCGTCTGAGGGTCATTTAGCCCATGGCGGGACTGTATCACCAATTTATAATGGTCTGGTAGATGTGGAAAGCAATGGTCTTCATTTTTAAGTGATATTATAAAGGAATTTGCTCTTATTGGTTTACCAGAGGTTGTAATTTTGCATTTGGGTGGTAATGATATTGGTAGATTACCCCTGTTAGAGTTGACTTTGGTGATTAAATGAGATTTGCTTTTGGCTTTTGAGCATTGACCAGGTGTTCAGTGGGTTTGGTTGGACATTGGGCCGAATCCAGAACTACGTCCGTCTTCCATAGATGGACGTAGTTCAAAAAACAGTAGCTAATGCGCATGCGTAGTAGCTATTGTACGTAATCTGCGTATCGTTTCGATACGCAGATTGCGTATATGCGGTCATTAAACCTGAAAAATATGAAACTCCCTGTTTGGGAGCAGGTATGACCTTTATCTCACCCTGGTTGCTGTGCAGAGATTTGGGGTTCATTGCCTGCTCATCAAACATGGGAAGTTTATGTGTTTTGTGTTTTCTTACGTTTTTCTATATTTATTTTAAAAATATTTTTTTATATCTTTCATTAGTAAATAAGCTAGTATTCAAAAGAGCTAAATCCACTCTGGCAGCTGCGGTCTGATTACAAGCAGGAACTATTGTACTAGCTACCTTTCGGCATATTTAGAAAGCTTATTTAGAAATCTTGACAGTCGCAATACTGTTACAAGCAGAAGCTATTATATTAGCTCTTTCGTGTATAGGCTTATTTAATAATTTTGACAACCGTGGCACCATTAGCAGATGCCATTGTATTAACTCTTTCTTACACAGGCTCATTTTAGCCTGGTACACTGATAGCCACTGTAGACTTTCGTACTTATTAAGCACAGTTTTAGCTTGAACTTGTGTAACCTACTGACCTTCTTATTTGCAACCTTTTTGCCAAGGTACCTTAGCATTCCTGGCACATTGGTAGCATTGTTTAGGTCAAGCTATTAATTTAATATTAATAATACAACCAGAGCATCTTACAGTATATGATACATTACGAACTACTGAACGGTTACACTCTCCGGTACGAGAGTCTAATTGCCGAAAATGGGACTTCCAAAAGTTTCTTTTTGAAAGTCCCATTTTCGATTCCTTACCACTTTCTACTTTATTTAGTGAATGGGTGAGTAAGAGTATGCCATTTGTAGGGGATGGTTAGGGTTAGAATTAGGGAAGGGACTATTTTTTACTTACCATTTAGCTGAACGGAGCTTTCGGATCCATTGCTATGCCTCATCTTATTTTTCCAAAATCATACTTTATATGCAGGGACCCACACCCACTAATGAACACTAAAAACTTGTCACATTGTTTCAAGTAGACATTTTTAGTTTGTTTCTGAAACCAATAGTGACATGCAGTACTGACATAAACACTGCTCACAGCTTCTATATAATCATAAATTGCAGACAGAAAATAGTTTTTTAAGACACTTTTATATTCTCTTAAACACTTTAATACACAGAGAGAGATGAGAAAAAAAAGCGCTGCTGAAACTATTGGTAAAGCCTCTAAATAAAAATCAATGCAAGGAAAATAAATAAATAAAATGAAATAAAATCACCCTAATAAAATCAACCTGATAGTATACCAGGCGCCATGGGGTTGCAATCCTTTTAGGTAGTACTATTCCTTTCATACTAACTTCTTCCTGGGCAGACCCAGAGGGCCTATTTTTAATGCTCACAGGAACTATTCGGGCTGAAACGGTCACCCTAGTATCACTTTTTGCTCCAAATCAATCCCAAGCTCAATTCTTCACATCTTTTTTCCGTAGGTTAGATAGACATGCGCAGGGACATATTATCCTTGGAAGGGATTTTAATTTAGTTATTAATTCAACCCTGGACAGAACCCAGTCTGGTCGGGGCTCTCCCATGCCACCATTTTCCAAAGATTTGATATCCCTTATAAAATTACTACATTCCCTTCTTTTATATGATACATGACGTCTTAAAAATCAGGACGCTAGAGGTTACACACACTACTCAGCCCCACACAAGTATCATACACGTATAGATATGCTTTATGTCTCACATTCTTTAGCTCATACAGTACACTCAGCGGATATCTCTCCCTTATCTTGGACAGATCATGCAGAGGTTTCATTCACATGCGACCTGTTTCATCGTCACCCTAAAACACGTAGATGGCACTTAGATGATGCCATTTTGTTAAACCCCGAATCCCGTATTGAATTATTAGCCTCTATACAATGTTACTTTGAATTTAATACTACGGAAGAAATCTCCCCTGAAATAATTTGGGAAGCCCATAAGGCTAAGATTAGAGGTCACATTATTAGCAAAACTTCAGCTTTACTAAAGTCGTCAGCCCTTGCTCTCTCTACACTTGAAGCTCAATTGACCTCCTTAACGATGCAATCTCAATTATCCCCCAACCCTGCTCTGTTAGAGCAAATCTCATCTCTTAAAGGTCAGATAAACACTATTTTGGCCCGTAGAGCAGCCTAAACCTTAAAAAGACTTCACCAAAAATTTTATGACAAAAATGATAAAGTAGATACCTTACTGGCCAACAAATTGCATAACAAACAAGCCTTAAGCATGATAAATGAATAAAAGATCTCCCCTGATTCGCCTCCTACCTTTGATCCATCACAGATGGCTCAGATTTTCAGAGAATTTTATAGCAATCTAAATAACCTACAGGACGCTAAACCCCAACCTGCTCAATTGGCCACTGATTTGAACACATATATTGCTTCTTTACATCTTCCTTCTCTACCTCTCACAAATGACAGGGAAATTACTGTAGAAGAGATTTTGATGGCCATTAAATCCCTGAGAGTGTCTTTGGCTCCAGGCCCAGCTGGCTTAACCACTAATTATTATAAAAAATATGCTACCATCTTAGCTCCTTCTCTGGTCTGTTATTTCAACGCAATTTTAAATAGATCCCGATTTGCCCGAGAGTCCACATTGGCAAATATTATTGTTCTCCCTAAAGAAGAAAAGGACCCGTCATTGTGTGGCAATTATAGGCCAATTTCCCTGTTAAATGTGGACCTGAGACTCTTTGCAAAGGTTTTGGCCCTACGCTTAACCTCACTCCTCCCACATTTAATTCACCCTGACCAGACTGGGTTCGTACTCTGACGTCAAGCACTGGATAACACCAGGCAAGCAGTGGACCTGATCCATTCCATACAGGATCACGAATCCCCTGCGCTGCTTATGGCCTTAGACGCGGAAAAGGCTTTCGACCGAGTTTCCTGGCCCTTCTTACAGGGGGTCCTTAGGTCGATGGGATTCTCAGGTCGATTCCTGCAAGGTGTGCTAGCTCTTTATGACTCCCCTTCAGCTACAGTGATGGTAAACGGAGTGTGCTCTACCCCGTTTGCTATTACAAATGGGACTAGGCAGGGCTGTCCTTTATCTCCCTTAATTTTTGCGTTAATAATCGAGCCCCTAGCCATATGTATTCGTTCTAATCCTGCCATTTACGGGGTATTAGTGGGACAATCCGCCCACAAGATTGCTTTATACACGGATGACGTCCTGTTATCCTTAGTTAACCCTTCTTCTTCTCTTCCGGCGGTATTAGCGGAGATACGCGAATATGGTAGATATTCTGGTTACAAAATTAACCCACAAAAAACTGAAGTCCTGGACTTTTACTTATCTCCTGATCTGCGCCATCACCTTGAACAATTCTTCCCTTTTATATGGAATCGGAAAAAAATTAAATTTATTTAACTAAGAATTATAGTCAACTTTATCAAACCAATTATCCACCTATTCTTACCCAAATAAAAAATGATTTAGAGCGATGGGATCCGCTAATTATATCATGGATGGGCCGTATTGTGTCCATCAAAATGAATATTTTACCCAGATTGTTGTAAATTTTTCAGGCCCTCCCGGTCCAAGTTCCACTACATGTTTTCAAGTCATTGCAATTTCATATTAATAGATTTGTGTGGAGGGGAAAACGTCCACGAGTTCGCCTGAAAATTATGTACAGAACAACAAGAGGAGGCAGTCTAGGCTTACCAGATTTTCGCTGTTACTATATAGTGGCCCATCTTGCCCAATGTGTATTATGGTGCTCACCAGTAACTACCCGGGTGTGGCTGTCCCTTGAAGCACAATGTATTGGGGTGACCTCTATGGCCTCATTGTTTTGGCTACCCAGATCGGCACATCATCTTGGGGTTTCCCGTCACCCGGTTATTAATCACTATATGACCCTCTGGGACAGTGTGAGACGTCGGTATCAGCTTTCTGCCCTGCCTAGTCCTATTATCCCTCTCTATAACAACCCCAACTTTCCTCCCGGATGCAACCCTGCGGCCTTTGGAGCTTGGATAGCAAAAGGTATATATTATCTAAATGACCTGATTACAGGTCCAGTGTTCCCATCTTTCTCTGGTCTTAGGGAGGCTCTCATGGTCCCAAACAAATGCTTTTATCAGTACTTGCAAATCAGGCATTTTTACACATCGGTTAAGCCGGTGATAGATGGACGACGAAAACTCTCACAATTTGAAAACCTTTGTAGGAAACTCTCTACATTTAAAGGCCTAATTTCCGAATTATATTTAATGTTGACTCCAAACGCATCGGAGGCAACCGATGTACATGAATCTGCTTGGAACAGGGACTTTGGGAGCCCCCTGGACTCAGAGGAATGGGAAGAGGTAAGAGATTCAATTGCCTCCACTTCCATTTGCACCCGTATTAAAGAAAACAGATACAAACTGCTACTCCGATGGCACCTTGTCCCGGCTAGGCTAGCTAAGTTTTCTTCCTCAACTTCGGACATCTGTTGGAGATGTGGCGTAGGTACTGGGACCTACATTCATATTTGGTGGTCGTGCCCCAAGATCAGGGCACTCTGGGTTAAAATACAAGAATTTATTTCTACACTACTTCAAATTAATGTTCCCTTTTCTCCACAATACTTCTTACTCCCCTTGGAGGTTCCGGGAGCGAGTAAATGGCAGAACAGGTTAATTCTTTAAGATGTCTAAAATATGTTATTGTGCTCCTTCCAATAAAATTTATTTGGAAAAATCGACCTGATAGTGTACATATACTGTACACAGGTGATCACTTAATCTGGAATAATTGAATATAGAAAAACTAATTATACATCAAATGAATGAAGGTAAATACTTAGTACAGAATCTATACATATATAAAATTATAGTCATAAAAGTGGTATTATAACAAATGGATATACCCAGATGAAAATATTGCACTGTAATAAAGTCTATAAATAAATACTGATGCCTGCCCAAATAGACAGTTATACAAAACCTTGTGTTATAACATGCAGGAATGTACTTATCTAAGTTGCACTTTGTGTGTGTGTGTGTGTGTGTGTGTGTGTATATGTATGTATGTATGTATGTATGTATGTATGTATGTATGTATGGATGGAGTGTTCTGTGTATGTGTGTGTGTATGGAATGCATTGTGTGTGTGTGTGTGTGTGTATGTGTGTGTGTGTATGGAATGCATTATGTGTTTGGAGTGCAGTGTGTGTGTGTGTGTGTGGAGTGTACCATGTATGTGTGTGTATGGAGTGCATTGTATGTGTGTTTGGAGTGCACTATGTGTGTGTGTGTGTGTGTGTGTGTGTGTGTGTGTGTGTGTGTATATATGGGATAAACTATGTGTATTTATCTGGAGTGCAGTGTTTGTGTATATGCAGAGCCACCGGAGGAGGGGGAATGCCCGTCACGAGCCTGCACTGTTGCTGATACTTTTTTTAAATTCAATTTATCCTTTTTTTTATTATATTAATTTTGAAACGCTGGCTGCCTTTATGGAAATAGTAGCGGCAGCCGGCACTATACTGCAGGGTTTGATATGGAATGCATTATGTGTGTTTGGAGTGCACTGTGTGTGTGTGTGTGTGTGTGTGTGTGTGTGTGTGTGTGTGTGGAGTGTACTGTGTATGTGTGTGTATGGAGTGCATTGTATGTGTGTTTGGAGTGCACTGTGTGTGTGTGCATGTAGAGAGAAAAAAGATTTAAGGTTTGGTGACAGTAAAGCATTTTTGGTAAAACAAGGAGACTGAATATAAAAGGGAGCAGGGCAGTGAGTTAGAGAGAAGGATGAGGGCGATTAGAGGGAATGCAGAGAGAGAGAGAGAGAGTGCTAGGATAGAGAAGGGATACAGGGACAGGATAATCAAGAGAATATGAACATATTTTGTGGATAGACCAGTGGGGGATAAATAAAAAAAGGGTGGTGGAAAAGCGGTGGGACACTGGGAAAAAAATCTGTTATGTGTCTACATTAGAATAATATCTGTAACTATCTTTAGATAGATAGATAGATAGATAGATAGATAGATAGATAGATAGATAGATATGAGAATAGTCACAAGAATTTTCTGTACCAGGGCCCAGAAATTCTCTTGGCGGCCCTGTGTATATGGGATGCACTATGTCAGGGGTGGTCAACCCATGGCTGTTGAGCTGCATGTGACTCTTTAAGGTCTGGTTTGCAGCTCCTGGACAGCAGCTGTAAACCAGATATCTCTTATTATATGCAATGCTGTTTAATAGAGATCTCTGATTTACTGCTGCTATCCAGGAGCCGCAGCATCTGCAGATCAGGGATCTCTAGGAGCCATGCCTGCACTGTCTGGGCAGTCATTCAGCCCGTGGAAAAAAAAAGAAAAGGCAGCACATGGGCAACCTCCAGGGGGCCTCAGTCATCCTGCAGTGTAGAAAATGCAGACACTGTCTGGCTGGACACTGAAATGGCTACACTGGGTAAGTATATGTGTGTGTGTCTCCACAGTTGTGTGTGTGTGTGTGTCTCCACAGTTGTGTGTTTCTACAGTTGTGTGTTTCTCCAAAGTTTTGTGTGTGTGTCTCCACAGTTGTGTATGTGTGTGTTGTGGAGTTGTGTGTGTGTGTGTGTGTGTCGAAAGTTGTTTGTGTGTGTTTCACAATAGTTATGTGTGTGTAACCACAGTTATGTGTATTTCTGTGTGTGTGACAATACAGGTAATTATGTGTTTTTGTGTGTGTGACAATAATTATGTGTATTTTTGTCTGTGACAATAATTATGTGTATTTGTGTATGTGACAAAAGTTATGTGTATTTGTGTGTGTGACAATAATTTTGTGTACTTGTATGTGTGATAATAGTTATGTGTATTTGTGTGTGTAACCACAGTTATGTGTGAGTGTGACAATTATATATAT